>JAQGCC010002151.1:0-19649 GCA_034698905.1 Xestoiulus laeticollis | reverse complement strand
GGTGAATTTATTTTGGGCGAATTTTTTTGGGCGAGTTTTCTTGGGTGAATTTTTTTGGGCAAGTTCAATCAATACGTACTAAAGCACATGTGGCCTTTCGTATGGCGCCCCTAGTAACGAGTCCTCCAACTAAATGAGAATGCCTTTTAAATCAATACCTTAATCAGCTGTCCTATTAATACGCGAAAGATGCAATTTAAAAAAGTTCTTGTAATATAAACACTTTATGGACTATGGAAGCCTATATGGAAAAGCTATACATTGTACAATTGTACATGCATGGCATATTTAGACTTGTATGTACCATGCATATATATCTAGACGTGGCCCTTGTATAGGTCATCTTTAACCTTTAAATGCATGGTTATTCACTGTGCATATGTACAGCCACGTATAATACAGACCATATTAAATTCTTATTCATTTCAATTTATTACCCTACAGTCAGCATGTAGAATAGCATGCATGTGGCAGGGGGCAAGGTGTCAGATTGTTTGTGATGACCATTGTAGTATATATTCCTTAAACAAAGGCGTGCATGTAAAGCTATAATTTTATTCTACAATAATGTCCAATGGAAATTTCTGGTCCATTCATGGATCATATAAGCCATATGGATCATATAGAATTTCGCCATTTTTAAATTTGTCAGAAAGCATAACATACAAGCATACAATAATGTATGTATATAGCTCCACTAAAGTTAACAAGCTGTTCAGCTGTGTAAAACTTCCCTTATTATACGCAATGTGTAAATACGTCATGGCAGAACTGACCCTTAATTATTTATAAAGTTAGAAAATCAGGAAATTAAACTATACAAAAATGCCTAGTAAGTAAGCCTGAACAAAGCCGCGAATTAATTTTGATTTCAGCAAAAGTAGGTCATTGAAATTAAGCGAAATAAAACAATGACGAAGTGAAGACGTGGCTACTTTTCATGAAAATTCCTCGCTGAAACAGACATATAATTATGTCGAAGATGATATAATTCGGCTGAGAAATACTTGCTAATTTATGTGCTGCTAACAATTCAACGTCAGTTGGTATAGCCCATTTTTTTAATTAAAATTGAATAGCATCTTGTGGCTGAAGATATACATGAAAATTGCGATTCATGAGGTTGCTTCTTTTTATACATAATTTTAAAATGGCCGAAAAACTGACTGTATAAAAGTTACATGAATGTGGAGGATGATTGAAATGGAGGAGTGGTTTCATAACCTCAAAACATAATACATCATATTTATAAATAAAACAAAAATCTCTAAAATGTACTGCATTGTAAGCAAAACTTTGGTTTAATTTTTTTAAAAAATGTGTAATGCAGCCACTGTAAGAACACCAAAGGCAATTAAACATCCAACACCAAATGCTACAAACTAAAACTATTTGTACTTGAGAGTATAATGAACTCCATAGTATAAGGTGAATCCCCTGCAAATATTTGCTTTTACACAAAGTGTGATATTTTCGTGTTAAAATGTGTAAAAAAAATAATTGCACATGTGTTATAAAATCTGTCCTTAAGCACGTGACTTTGCAGGTTTTGGCTTAAATTTAGACGCTGGATGTCCCAAATCAAATCGTATTAAATCTGTTCATTTACATCACGTGTTCAGTGGTCATATCGTAACGGCGCTTCAATGAAATGCCACCATGCAGAAGGTATAACATTAATGGTTAAATACAGTTTTTAACTTATTGAATTTGATGTTGCCACGCATTTTATCCATCACTTGTCGAGAATTTATCAAACCAAGAATTCGTCCGATTTTTTTTTTCATCTAAGACAAGATAGAATTTGTGACCGGATTGAAATATATGGGCGATTCGTGAAATAAATTCAGTGCGTTTTATGAGACTATAAAACAGCACGAGACCCCATTTGTCAAGTTAAGGTGTTTTTAAGGGGAACCATGCAGCGTTCGTCATTTAGCCGCGTGTCCAATAACAGGTTGCATGCTCGACAGAACTTCCGGTCAACGAATGCCGCTTCCGTCGCGCCATTTACATGCACGCTCCGATTATTAATAACGCTTCATATACTCGATTTCGATCGGGAAAAATACTCCGAATGACCCATAAAAGTGGTCAAACACCTGCTCTGCGAATTCGGGGGATAAATAATTTAAGCAGTGCCACCGTGTCACGCAGGACCAACAATAATGGCCCAATTCCGCCTCTATAGAGGAATCTAGACGGTAGAAACGCTATGTCACGCAGGGTCGCCAAGCATAATTTTGTACTAAATTAAGTCTGCCTGTCCAATACGTTCACGTGTTCGCAAACATTAGCGAGTTTATGCATGTGTCACGTTAATTGATTTACTTTAACGATAACACATTGGATAAACAGACAGTGTTGTCAACATAGCTTACATTGAGTGAGGCGTGCTCAAATTCTCTGTTGTCTCCTTCACGTGAACGTTAACGTTGTCGTGAAAAAAAGACAGTGATGTCAGATTAAATTTTCACCTGCGTGATCGTTAAATGCATGTAAACGGCTTTAATCTCGTTTATGTCGCGTAATCGTAAAGGTAAGACCAATCGACATTGTGCAGCTGTTTTATCTCTCAATAGTAGACGTTTGATTATACTCTTTGTGATTATAAACGTTTTAAATAAATTTATATGCATCTTGTAATGGACGATTTGCCAGTAAGACTGTAGCGCCACCTATTGGAAGCCAATGAAAGCCACGTGGCTGAGTATTGCGCAGTGCTTACTGGCAAATATATAGTCCATTGTGGATAATGTCCATGCATATTTTATGTAGGCAATGCCAAACACCAAATGGTTTAGCAAAGGCATGCACTATAGACCTCAAACCTGTTAGAGTTGAGTCAGTTGACCATTGGTAATCGAACAGACATGCAAGAAATGAGAAATCGCACTCACGTTGATGTTTTCTGTTGTATTTTTCAGCCGTGTGCATGGTGATCGGTGTGCTGAGTTTTCCCGCCGGTTGGGACGCACCGGAAGTGCGGGAAGTGTGCGGACCGGATGTCCGTGATTACCACCCGGGCGACTGCGCAATCCGTTGGTCCTACATCCTTGCCATCATCGGCTGCTTCGACATCGCCATCTTGGCTTCCCTGGCATTCGTCTTGGGCACTCGTTATGTGGCGCTCTCCACCTCCGAGAAGGCGTTTCCGGTTGGATCCGTGTACAAGGGTAGGTCCACCTTATACAAGTAGGCTTTGAGCGAGGTCATGACCTTAGAAATATAGATTGTCCTATAGTTGAAAACTGTATAACACCTGAAATATTGGTTGACTTCAAAATTTCGAAATATTTGACCGTTTCAATTCTACTGGAACACATGAAAGCCAAACATCAGAAACATGAAGCATAATGTTCTAGATAGACTAGAGATGGATATTACAGAAATAGAACATACAGCACATGTACAAATCTACATGTTGGGAAAATTATATTGGGATATACAAAATAAATGTAGACTAACGCCATATTATATGCTTCATACAATGTATGATGTGCATTGTATATGTTAATAATGGACATTTATACAGTGTAGCCTCGATAATCCGAGTTGCATGGGACCTCTCGGATTATAGGATAAATGAAATCTTGAACTAAAATCACGCTAAATTATACAGTGTAGACGCATATAATTCCAATAACTATATACAGTGTATACACTGCAACATGCAAACAGTGTAAAAGTAGCTGTTAAAACCTATTGAAACATTCATATTTCAATATCTTGAAAGTTATTGAAAAGGTTTAGGGGGTAAGAAAACCGAGTATCCTATAGCTCGGATTATACGGTTCGTATCAAGGCTATACTGTATATGTGATATTCTCGTAGTATGTCCATACCAAAGTTTCGCAAATAAGAAGTTATCAGAAATTGAAGAGATGTATAATTTCCCTAATCAAAATTGTGCTTAAAATGAGGAAACACATTTTAGTGTTGTTGTGTTGAAAAAATGATGGTTGATCTTCACCTTAATAATAATATATTATTTTTTTTTTGTTCAGGTGAACTAAACGCCGGTTTCGTCCCGGACAACCACTCGACCACATCCCGCAAATCAATGAACCTACAGCCGGTGATGTTGATGCCTCACCCTAGCGGCGAACACGACAGGTTCTCAGAGTACTCGCACCGGACTGGACGTTCCAAGTCCAGTGCTTTCCGGGCCGAGTACGCATCGTCCATCCAAAACTTCCAACTTTGAACAATGTCGCAATTTATTTCCAGGTATATGGACAAGAATGACAAAAGCCTGGTAAACAGGGTCAACAATCGCTTTTGCTTGACCTAACAATGCCTTTTTTAACAGTTTTCAATCATTTCAGCACCACCTAATGAGAACATAGTGGAGCATTTGCATATTTTGTCCCTCCGAATTAGCGAAATTACGTCATATCCACGAGAAAACAAAATATTTGAACATTGACTTGTTGACTTCATTTGATGTCATAGCACGGAAAAAAATGGCGTTAAATAACGTCATGCAATATGATAATATATGACATTTTAAAAGTCAATCTTCCTTTAATTCATTAATTAATTTCCTTTAGATTTTCATACCGAAAAAAATGTTCAAATAAGATTTCATGTATCCAGTGTTGCATGCAACCAATTTTAACCAATGCAACAATGTTGCAAGAATGTCATCTCTTTAAAAGGGACATTTTCTTGACATCATTTAATAAAATATGACGTTATTCCGGTTATTCAGGTGATCACAATGTCACCTGAAGTGGACAAAACCGTTGTAATTCTAGGAAAATATTTGGCAGGGTTCCCAACGAGATGGTATGCAAGTGTTGATATGGAGACTTAAAAGGCGTATGGCATGTTACACGATGCGAGCATACATGTACATGTACTAGAAAATTTTAAAAAAATAGGATCGCCTCGTGCATCATGCCATATGGCGCATAGTCGCCATATCACCACATGCTCACCATTTTGGTGGGCACCTTTGCCTTACTAATTTTGCGCTTGCGACCAAAACTGTATAATTATAGAACACGTATTAATATATAAATACACGAGCACAAAACATTAAATAACAAAGCTCGATTGTCTTTTTTTTCTATCTTATTTTTTTCTGTAAATAAACATTATGGAACAAATATGTACTTTAGACGCGTTAAATAAATATTTGCTTCGAAACGCTGCCACGTGCTAATTACGCGCGTTATTATTACGCAAAGGTAGGTTCAAGTTCCCACCATAAACAACGCCAATACATAGAACATGAGATAATATTTACAAATTTGGGGAAGGGGATCACAAATTACGGGGGTGAACGGGCTGTTTCATCGGATTTTCAAAGATATTTTAAACGTCGACATGCATGCGACATACTAAAAAATACACTGTGACAGGATAATGACTACCCCCGACATGAAAATGAATGACTAGAGCATGCCAGAAATGGAGGCTTGACACGAAACGAATAGGGTAGGGCTAAATAAACCGCAGCTGACTAGCGAAACAAAAAAACGATCATTTTGGTCAAACGCCTTGACACAATAGTCTGTCAAGATACCTGGTTCTAGAACTCCACCATTTTGAGCTTGACATTTTGGAAACTCGGTCGATATTGGCATTTTAAAAAGGAGCAAAACAAGTTGTAAAAATGTATTGAAGGTTGACCAAGTTACTCAAAATTCGTTTTTTAAGCTCATTTACATGATCAATTATTTCAAAACGTTATATAATGTATATTCTTTAGAAATGACTCCTCGAATCCAAATCATAACAATTTGAAGTGTGCATTGTGCATTCCAAACAATGCGACAAGCAATATGACCAGCTAACACTCGTTTGCAGTGCTTAAACTTTTGATATGGTTTTCACTAATCTGTTCAGATATTTATTAATTTAAAAAAAATATATGAACATTTTCATTATGTGGTTTTATATTTTGTCAGCAGTCCCAGCCACGACTTTTATTTTGTCTTAAATGAAACACAAAACAAAAGGTTTCGGTTGTTCAGGATGTGCGCATGCTCGAGTGACGTCATTTCAGCGGATTTCTATCTATCCTCAAGGCGGCTGTTTCTACATGGATGAAGTTTACAAACTGAATGCCCCAGGAAATAACACCAGCCACTTTCAGAATGAAATCATTATTATTCCTGGTTTGATAAAATTTGTTTTTGAACTTTTTTTTGAATTTGGCGAGGTCACGCATTTCATCCACTGCAAACGGGAACATGCATTTATCTTCGCAGGAATTTGTTATTTTTTATTTTGAGTAAGGTTCGATATCGTGACTGGGACCATTATCAATTGGATTTGAATTTTTAGCGCGATAGGTTCTCTTGCTTAAAGTTCCATGACATACCATGACATGACTACATTATAAATACATTGTTACACTGCACAAACTAGGAGCGGTTTGCACGAGCCATAATTAACTTAACGGCTAATTAAACCGACTATAATTATACAAAACGAGGAAAACGGTCATTTTACCGGATTACTCAAGTGTCCACCGTGGCCATGGGTGTCCTGCTCTGCGGCACGCTGGCCAAAGCTGCAGTGTTGGTCAGTGGCAAAGCCGTCGATGATGGCGCCATCTGTATCTCCCCCATCAGAGACTTCAGGAAAGAACCGGAAGTGGAAGTTGAGGAAGAAGAAGAAGGTGAAGTAGAAGAAGATGACGAGGTGGCTGCAGCAGCGCCGCCTAAGTGTCCGGTAGTTGGAAAGTGTCCGAACGGAAGTGAAACGAAGCGCGGGAAAATGAAGGCGGAAGCCGGTAGGAAGGAGTGGTAAGGAGCGAAGTGAGCGGAAGCGGAAGTAGCGCTGGTGGAGGCAGATTCTGCAGCCATGGACTGGTGCGAATGGGGAAGCCCGCAATGGGATCGGTGCTGCTGGGGTGACTGTGGTGGGTGTTGCAAGTGGGAACCCGGCGACTGAAGCTCGCCCTGGTGGCGGTAAGACGCAAAGGGCAGGACGGACAATACCGTACCGTAGCCACCGAGTGACGTTACGATTCGCAGGGAATCTAGAAATACACACAAGATCGGTTGGTTGCTGGGAGGTCAAAGGGCATAATGCCTAAGTTGGATCAGTCTGAATGAAAAAAAAATATAATGTACATTATGTTGGATGTGGATAGGACCGCATTTGTCTTTTGAATGGCGGAACAGAACATGTATACATGAATATAACCATGTAATATCCATATAGGATTTATCATCTGGATATATAGTCATTTATTGTAAATGTATAGCAATCATCCATTTACATGTTCATATGTAGGCCTATATGAATCATGCATTTACATGTACGTGTATAGGAATCATGCATGCACATGTATAGGAATCATGCATTTATATGTATAGGTGTATAAGAATCATGCATTTATATGTATAGGTGTATAAGAATCATGCATTTATATGTATAGGTGTATAAGAATCATGCATTTACATGCAAGTGAATAGGAATCATGCATTTTCATGAACGTGTTTATAGGAATTATGCATTTACATGTACGTGTATAGGAATCATGTATTTACATGTATATGCATTTATCTTTTGAATGACAGTACATGTACCATCTTTGAATGGGTATAGTGCAAGGAAAAACTGACCTCTCGGTATAACGATCGACCTTACCATCCCCCTTGGCGTTCGTTATATCGAGAGCTGACTGCATATATGGATATTCAAATACAGTACATTTACATGCAAGTGACTGTTGATATATGCTTGTCACATCTATACTGAAGACAAAAAATGCAAATGTCATGCGTACATGTACATGTATATGGACAAACTTTGGCATTTATGGCCACACACGCATTTCATGAATACATTTCGGTAAGCGTCCAATTTCTGGTCAAGCTTCACAGAATAAATCATAAATGGCTTTTACTAGCAGGGAAAGCTGTTTCCATTGTCCATGAGTCTCGGACACTGTTGATTACACCATGCAGGTTTGTGCCATTAAAAACAAAAGGGCACTATAAAAACGTCGCTTTCGTTGTTTTCTCGATATTTTTTCCATTGATTTTCCGTGTCCGGGACGTATGGCATGTCGGTATTTAAGACAAATGCTAATTATCCCATCATCGCAAATGCTGCCGTTACGTTTGCATAGGTTGTCCCCCCACTCGGCATGAAACCGACTCCTAAATTGGGCCACTTTTATACGACAAAGACCACGCGTATAATTAAACGCAGGCAGCGATATGACACGCGGGCAGGTGCAAATATATGGACAAGGAGGGGTCGTCGCCATTTTTTATATACATATATCCAGAGTCGAAATAACCGGATTGACAAATAGTACAATTTCAACCAAACAAACCCCCCACCCACCCTTCTAGCGGCTAATTATTTATGCGTATATTAATAAAGCCTTAAATTAAAAATGGAAGACTGAAAGCAGGGGTCTATTAATTACTCGGGCTCACGATACGCCCAATTAATTTCGATACGTATCGATAATTAGAGGGCGAACACGTGAATGTCGACTCAATCTGTCAGCACGATTTCAATTAACAATAAAAAATGAAACAAAAAACTAAAAGAAAAAAAATCCTGCAAATAAAACGCGAGCTTATGATGTTTTTTGACGGCGTAATGGCCAGTTATGGAACTGCGTACTTTTTTAGTTTCAACAATTAATACAGGGCTCATGACCTTTTTGATAGCATTAAAAATGAATTAGTCAATATTCCGGCAAGACAACACATGGGGTTTTTTTTAAATCGTGGTGTTTCTATATTTACAAAAATTCCCATTAAGATGTCCCCCGAAATAAGATGCATATTAATTTCACCATGCCTTTTTAAAACTTAAAATTAGTTTAATTTTATAATAAGACGGATAAGTAAACAAAAGAAATGCAAAATACTATAAACATTACATCTTTATTTAAGTTAAATTTGCGAAGATGCATCAAAAATGTTATTTCATGGAACAGTTTTAAAGATGTTTTCATTTGCAATGTAGTTCTTAGGGTTTAAAACATGGTGAATGCATGGATAACCTACACTGGCCTAACCTATCTCCCCCATATTAATCTTGTTGAGGGTCTGGTAAACTTTGTGGACATGTTGCCATAGAATATTTATGCTAAGTCCTCGTACATTCCATTTGTTCCCATTAATTTCCAAAATTAAATAAAATAATATTTTAGAAAAAAAAGGCTTATTCTGGTATGCAACCCTCTTAATACATATCCCTGGTCACAATGTGTATTACTGTCCCAATGATTTCTATTGTTGACAATATGATTATAAACAATCCTAATGTTTAATTTTCTATTGATTTTATTGCAGGATTTTTCTTAAGCAAGGACTGTGTAGCATTGATGCCTCGTGCAAAGTCTATTCTTGATAAATTTTGACATAATATCTCCATATTATGTGTTGAGTATAGAATTCAGTATACCAATTAAATTTAAGTGAGCTTTTCTGCCATGCATCTGTGCAATGCGTGATTGCAGACATTCCAGATATCAAATAGTCGTTTTTTTCTTAGAGGTCAATAGATAAAGGTCTCAAATGGACACATCAAATTTTAGGATGCTATAGCTTTTACTATTAATGTTTTAAAATCCTATAAACTTGTAAAATAAAATAATTTCGTTTACGTTGAAAATTTAAGATTGCTGTACTTAGTCACACGCATGCTTAGATTTATCTGGAATGGTTTTCGATATTTCACCATATTCAGATACAGTGTACGTGTCATGTGACCGACATTTTAATGGTCACTACACGAAATGGACATAAAAATACATTCGGATCGATAGGGAAACGCATTTTTCCTTTTGCCCCCTAGTCTCCCCTGCCCAATCTTTGGTCTCCACACGGTGACCCTCGACCACCTTCCGTTCCGCACTTTGACCCCGACGCATCTACATCGTACAGGACTCGAAAATGCACGGTCCACGAACCAAACTCCGATTATGGTAAAAACGGGCAAAATTCAATTTTATTTCATCTTCTTTTGGAAAAAGGGGAATAGGGTTCAATTCCCGGTGGGGTATTCGGTTTTAGTTCGCTAAACCCATGCATTTTGCAATAGGCGATGTTTCGGTATAGCCGTTTTGTCACTTATATTCTGATATTCCACACATACACAATCACCCCTCCCTAAAAACAAATTATTAATAAAAATTAAATATTTAAATAATATTTCAAAACTGACCAGTTTTGTTATGACTTTTCAAGCACTTCGAATGAGAAAGTAATCCAACAAAAGTAAACACTACAGTAGAACCTCTCTAAAAGCATACTCTTGAGACCAGCGAAACATGCTTTTAGACAGGTTTCTTTAAAACATCCGTTTAAGTCGGGACCGACATATTTTATGCTGTTAGACAGGATACTGTTAAGGACATGTACGAGCCCTGTGTAATGCGATAAATGCTGTAATATTCGCGTAATTAAAACAGCATTGGGCCCATGGGTAAACCATGCAGGATTACGGATATATCCCATATTAGATCGTTATATTAAAAAATGCATTAAATCATGCTAGTTTAATTATGTAAAATCTAAGGTAAAATCTTGAAATCATTCAAACTATGCACATGGACATGAAAACAGGATAACCTGTACAATTAGAACATACAGAATATGTGATTCTGAATTAATATGGACGACCATGCAACCATAGGCCACAATTCACAAAATAGGAACAAACAGGCAATAATAGAACTATAATAGAGCACTCACCGTCCGCAGCGCCTCCTGTGGTGTTCCCGTTGCCCTCGGGGTGTTCCTTCCGTTTCACACCCCTGCCGCACGTGCGTCCACTGTCCACCTTCCTCAGAATATCCTCTATCAGATAGGTGGGTTTGGACCTGGGTTGCGCAGGGGCCGTTTTCTCCCGCTGGGGGTCGCTGGGCTTAGGCACGCCTCCGTCATCCCTCAGCTCTACTTGACCCTTGACCTCGGTGACGTCATCGTCGTTGGCCCGCGGACCGCTGAACCTCGAACTGGAGGTCGAGGGCAGGTTAGGGCCGCTCGGCAAAGACCGTGACAGCCTCTCGCGAACAGGGGCCACTTCAGTGTCCGAAATGCCAGAGTGACCGGATTCAAACCGCAAATCGGTCATGGTTCCATACGGGCTTCCCAATCCATGATATCCTAGTGTAAATTTAGTATTAGTATGATGGTTATCGTTAGGGTAAAAACAGCGTAGAGCATGGCATGGCCTTGGGCAATCGGGAAACCAATCGAAACGCTGCATTTCAAGGCCATGCCATGCTCCATGCTCTACGCTGTTTTTACCATTGAATACATGTTTAAAATCCAATAGAACATGGAGAAAAGTGTTATCTTTATTCGAAAATTTATTTGGCGACTAGCTGGTTTAATTACTCGGTGTTGCGCGGGTTGAAAGGTTGAAGGTTAAAAGTATCTTTGAAGATTGAAGGTATATTTAAAGGTACATGTGCATTTGAAGGTTGAAGGTACATTTTAAGGTACATGTACCTTTGAAGGTTGAAGGCATCTTTTAAGGTAATGTACATGTGCATTTGAAGGTTGAAGGCATCTTTTAAGGAACTGTACATGTGCATTTGAAGGTTGAAGGTACATTTAAAGGTACAAGTGCATTTGAAGGTTGAAGGTACATTTAAAGGTACATGTGCATTTGAAGGTTGAAGGTACATTTAAAGGTACATGTATCTTTGAAGGTTGAAGGTTTAAGGTACTTCGAAGAGTATATAATGTATAGCACATTCTATTGAAATGGTATACGATTCTCTATATGAGATAACGCACGGCATAGGAGTCAAATTACCCCTTAGAAACCGTGGGGGTGTGCACAACAACTCAATTACCCCTCAGAAACATTCGCAGGGTGCGAAGTTTCATCGCAATCAGATAAAGGGTTTAGGAATGCATAGAGGTGTTACGTGAGGGAAGGAAGGTTACAAAACATACATTCATTTTTATAGTTTAGATATAGCCGATCTTAATAAATGATTAAATGTATGACCATGTTTGAGTGGTGGGGATCCTCTCTTCACTTCAATTGCTGAATAAACTATGTTTAACCTATATAGTTTGTTGCGATGGACAGAGTTTCAGATAGAGGTTCTTACCATGCATCAGAAGTGGACTGGTGGCACTGTCAGCTCCAGATCCAGATCCCCCGATGGTCCTGAGGATCCTGTTGATGGAGGAGACGCTGGGTATTGAATGTTGGTCCGCCCTCTGGTGGAGGAGTTGGTCGCGAATTTCCCATGCAAAGATGGCCGGATTTTCCTGCTTATAACGTAAGATCTTTTTTACTACATTGGGGGTGGCTACCTGCTGGTTAAAACAAAAACAAAAAACGGGATGCAAATAGGGGAAAACAAAACCAAAAAAAAAATGAGAATGTGATCAAAAAGTCAACTGTAATGTTAAATTTTCTCCAGTAAATGGAGGATGACTTTTTGAACATTCTGCTGTGGGGAAGGCGTGCTGGAATGCAAACAGTAAACGCAGCTAACCTTGGGTTTGCTACCCCCGATGGCTCCCGGTTTGATGGACCCAGTCTCGTAGAAGCGAGTTAGGATTTTGCTGACACAGCCATGGGACACCAGAAGCTGCCTGGAAATGTCGCAAGGGCGCACTCCGAGTAGGGCCAGTTCCACGATGCGTCGTCGCACGTAGTCCGGTAGGGGGCGCCCATTGACGAAAACGCCACCCAGCTGGTTCACCCCAGCCTGACCTAAGGTTGGCCAGAATCGTTAGGGGTTAACAGATGATTTATTTCTGTTCAGCACCTCCTAGCGACGTATGGGTCCTAGCATTGAGTTTTCAAGATGGCCGCTGCCAGAGTGAGGACAATCAATGCTAAATGACCATTAACCTCTAGGAGGTGCCTTAAGCATCTAAGGGCCTTTACGGATTGAGCCCATTGATATGTTTGCATTTTTTTATGCAATGATCTGGTATTTTTCGGTAACGAGAAAATATATTTTTTTAAACTCCTCCGAAATATATAAAAAATATCGCTTTAATGGATAAGAACTAGATGGAAGTATACTATCTTCACTATACAGTCTACACAATATTAAGCTACGCTAGCAGAGCATTTTAAGAAGTTTTAAATAAGACACTTCAAATTCATAAGAAATTACAAAAACTAGGTTCTGAAGCACAACTTCGCCATACAAATGCATGCATTCTGAAAAACTACATGTATATAAATTAAGCATGCAGAATCATTATGAAGCCATTTATACTGAATAAATTTGCTGGAACATATTAATATGGACAATTCAGCTCTGAAACATTATCATGAACACCATGCAGAACACTAATGTGCTAATTGTCATTTGTATTAGGAATTAATCGAATTTCTTCATAAATTAAGTACATTTTAGAACATTTTTAATTACTAAAAAATGTTCTTAACGGTATCATCATGTTTGCTCTCACATATAACAGCTAGACTAATTTAAGGTTAAGTCAGAAACCATGGTAGTTAGGGACTAATTACAAGTTTAATTATAAGGGTAAACACAACGGCATTTGAAATTATACCGAATTTCACTAGCTGTGAAATTTAACCGTCAATTAAACGTAGCACCACTCTGTTACATGGTGTAAATTAACTGACCCCCAAAATTAAAAAAAAATTATTTGAATTATATTAAATCATTTAATTTAATTTTCATTGCAGTGGATTTAGAAACAAGTTTAGCTATAACTTTAAGGCACAAGTCGAGTGGATATAATTGAAATTTACTTACCGGTATGTGGCATGGTCAAGCTTATAGTGGAAAAATTATACTGTTTTTAACAAATTTCAAAACCGAGTGACAGAAATCTAAAAATGAAAACAAAATACAATATTATTTCAAGTCAATGCGCGAAAATTAAGTTTTGTTTTACGATTAATTATCATAATTTCCAGATATATGGGGATATGCATGCAAAATTATGCAGGTATGTACAGCTCGTAACTATACTCAAGTTGGTCTACATGTATACATGCATTTCATTATTTTTTAGCTGGTTTCAGGATGAAAAAAATCCATACAGTGCATGAATGAATAAAATTACTTAACAGGTTATTTTATACTAGGCTAAGTTAGATTAGACAAAGTTAGGCAAGAAACGGCAAGGCTGCAGGGTTATACAATTAGGTTTATAGGTTAGGTTAGGCAAACCTATATATAAACTTTATAATAGGTACCTATAGGTAAGGCAAAGCTAATCTATGTCTATACGTTAGGCAAGGCTATTCTAGGTTAGTCACGCTAATTGTTTTGCAGTGTTAGTCTATAGGTTAGGATAAGTTGCAGATTATGGAAGGTCATGTAGGTTAAGTTAGGTTAGGTTAAGAAAACAAGGCTATTGGTTATGTTAGGCTAGGCTAAGCAGCAAATATAAATGCATAGTCTATGGCTATATAAGTTAGGTTAGGTTAGTCACGGCATTGTTATGCAGTGTTAGGTTAGGATAAGTTGCAAGTTATGAAAGACCATATAGGTTATTTTAGGTTAGGTTAGGAAAAGCAAAGCTATAGGATATGTGCTAGGTTGAGCTTAGTAACAAATATACAAGTAAACCTTTGCAATGTTTTCTTGAGCTATGACAACATTCCATTGCCATTGCGGAATATTTGTTAAAATGGCATCGTGCAATGGAGAAAGTATATATAAAACTTCATGGAACAATTTTTTGTCTTAAAAAGTCTTCCCTTCTGTGGCTAATATATGCTATCAAGAAAACAGTTAAACCCGAATCCCCAAAACGTTCATGCAATTCACAACGTAAATAAAACACATGCATGCAACATCATCGCTTGAAAAAAAAAAATGCACATTTTCTGCAAGACAGTTAATTGAAAATATACATTTGTAATGACAATTTAGAAATGGCAAACCTCTCATTTTGTAACATCACAAGAAGGGCTAACTTAATTCTAGGAGCATGCAAAACATGGCGATCTTTACCTTGGCTCCGGTGTCACGCTTCTCCGTTCCGTTCCGTGCCGCGTGCCGTGCCGCGTGCATCCTCCGTTTACGCTACGGCCGCACGGGCAGCCGTGACTGACCGGAACACCGCCACGACGTCGATGCCATTGGTCGTCTTCGGCGCCAGGGTCTGCCAATGGGGCGACGGCGCCATGCCCGAGCTACCAATGGCAGCTGAGGAGATAGGGAGGCGGAGTCGAGGAGCATGGATCCGAATCTGAACCCAAAAAAAATAATTCTTAAATTAGGCTTAATCGGGGATTTGTCCAGCAGAAGTATACGGCGCAATGTGTTTTTGCCCCTTGAAGCGGGCCATCACTGCTAGCAAATAGGAGTTACGCAGAAGGCCTAAGGTAGGCGCATTATGGATAATGAGACCTGACGAGTGTCTCATTTGACCATGTTTAGGATCACACTAGCTACTTTTTGTAACTGTCATCAACTCCATTGCTTCTATGGACTTTATGGCACTGACTAAACAGTCACGATACAAAAAGTAACTAGTGTGTTCCTGCATGGTCTAGCACCTGCTTTCATTGCAATATTAAACCGGATTTTGTTGCAAAAGGAAAATAAGTATACGTTGACACACAATAATTATATACGTATATTTTGCTAAAATTTCGAATATGCTACATTTTATTATCAAGTTTACGCAATTTTGCATATCGGACTCAGCGTCACTAATTTCCAAAAAAAAAATATAGAGATCAAAATAGAGTTTTCGTTTAGATCGGACACATCGGTCATTAAAAAGCTATTTTCATGTGCACGTTATAAGCAATTGCAGTATACTATAACCCTCAATTGCATTTACCTCTTAAGTGAGATCATTCGAACAAAGATTAAATGTTCGATTGCACTATAGATAATTTCCGGTTTATTTATTAATAAATACAATAATCTGTCATAGTTTATATATACAGAGCATCCCAGGTAATGAGACCACATCGGTGAAGATGAAATGGGGCTCTATTATACTCCAGGGGTGTAATGCAGGAGTTAATAAATATTTCAAAAAATACATGTATAGGTAGCCCTGATCTCATATTTAAAGTTGATGAAAGCTATAGAATAAAGCCATATATATTTCCAGAATCGGATATATACATACTGTAAATATAGGGTCCTTGCATGGGGTGCTGAATGCAAGCGTGCCTAAAACATTTAACTCCAATGCCCATTCTAATATCTTTAAGTCATTCCTTTGAAATGGTGATCTTTGAACTCTGCATTTCCTTAGGACCAAATGTTACGAGTCCATTGTATTGCATATATAGCACATTTATGCTACTCCTTCTGTGCTGAGTAATGTTTCTTTACTATTTAGAGGGTGTCTATAGCTACAACTTTCTAATTGACCTTTTCTTTGTAGTTATCAGTATTTCAAAGATAAAACCTAAAGGCTCTTGAGGTCAAATGTTATGGCAAGATTGTATTCAGTATCCCATGGTTCATACTAGTATACATGCATGTTCTACTTCTCCAATTTTTCATTTGTGCACCCAATCTGGAGATTTAAGGGGGGGAAGAAGAAGGGTCAGACAGTTATTTAGTTTTTAATTTACGTTGTTATTTAATTTTACACCGTATTTTTAAACGTAAATGCATACCTGATACCAACTATTAATTCATCGCATTGCTAATCAACTAAATGATGGTACATGTATTACATAGTTTATACGTGTAAATTTGTAAATGCATGCTTATCTGACATGTGGAATATTGTGAGTTATGCCGCGAATCGTGCATTTATTCGATTTTATACTCTGCAACGATAAAGTTAGCCACCTTAACCCTACTTATATGTAGCGTATCTGTAGCCAGGGTCAACGGTCAGACCCCCCTAAAGATTCATCGTTTTCCCCGCAGCATGTTACCCTATAGAAACGTCGACCCTATTCGGAGTGAGGGACCTTTCAACGAGAATTTCATTTACTGGCGTTGCACAAAGGGCCCTAGTATATCAAATGGCAACGGTTCAAAGGTCGTCTACAGGGTGCGCGTTTGAAAACCGTTTTCCGCATAGAGTGCGAGAAACGAGAGCGCCGTTCTGGAACGGTGGTTTCGTTTAACGCGGTCGTCCGCTAGGAGAAACGGGTCTCAACTTACAAAAGGACCTCCAAGGGCATCCGTGCCGAGTCATTCGGCATTCACACCGCATGGCGGCGAGGGTGACATGCGGTGACCCTCCTCTCTTCAACTTTGACCTCAGGGGGATATGCCAACGAATGCACTTTCAGCATTTGAAATGGAAAAATCATGGAAAGTTAGGGAACTGCATGGAACATGTACATGCATAGGCCTATGATATACACTTAATTTTACGTGTAATCACCTGTTTTAACCTTTAAAAAAAACATGGTTTGGCTTTAAAAAATGCTTTATAACATTAAGCACCATTTCAAGCACCCTCATTTGCATTCAAGAAGAAAAATCTGACTTTTTCAAAATACATAATATTTCTCTGACAATTCCATTTCTGAGGTAACCCTGAATAACATGCATGGAAGGCATGAAAATCCACATTTTAGCTGAAGTCACGTGATTGCCTGTTAAAAAAAGTTCAGACCACAAAGTCAGACTTCCAGGTGCAGTACCACACTCGGTTAACCGCATCCGTTTTTCCCTTATTATTTTCCTATTATTTATTTTTGCATTACAAAACGGCGTCCACCAGGGGGAATTTTTTCCCGTATATACAGCGTTGACAGATGGGTTGATCGTTTTAGCATTAAAGTCAAGCGAGGGAAATGAGGCAACAGGCCGTGAAAACGACTGTAGCTCGACGACTCCCTCGACGACTCTTAAGCGACGATTCTGTAACAAGGGCAGGGCAGGTGGGAGACAAAGTACAGGGGTTAACAGTCCGTGACGCCTTCAATGGCATTGCGATGGCGATTATAATCGGTTTAAAAAAGCAGGAGTGAAAGGTCAGTGGAAAACCGAAATCTCTGGTCATCCCTGCAAAGCGCCCTTGTCTTTTGTAGATTGTCCGCTATTCACACTAAAAATATTGGGTTCAAATTCAACCCAATTCTAACCCAATATTGAGTGCTATATGGACATACCAACATTGGGTTGAATTTAAGTGTAACCAAATGTTGGGTTACGGTTACTCAAAATTGGGCAAAGTTATATTAACACAAGTTTTGGTTAAAATATGCCCAGAATTAGGTAAATTTGAGGTTTGTGCCATTTATAATCTATACTCATAATTTAATTGGATAACTTTATACCCAATCTTGTGTAAAGAACCATATAATTACCACATTCCATGAAAAAAATAGCAAAAATTATAGATCTACTTTGAATTACCTACATTACCACCTTATAATATGAAGGATAGATAATACTTATAATAATATTAAATTTTCATATTTATAAACCTCAAATATCCCAACTGATTTGGTTACATAAAAATTTACTTATTCAGAGAAATGTAACCCAAAACTGAGTTAAGTGCAGTAACCCAACAAATTGGGTTACTTGTTTAACCCAATTTTTTTAGTGTGTAACAACATTTAATAAGTGGGTCGAATCAGACAAACGTCTATACACTTTTTCACAATTACATGTCTTTAGACTTGAGACTAAAGTACACTGTCCAATCTTAAGTCCGAAAAATTAAACATGGCAGGTATAGACTTAGGGCTTGGTCTTAGGTTTAGCATCCCATTAATCATGCATATGGCCTATGCACGGTACAATGCCTCGCGATTTCAGCGAGGTTTGTCGGCAAATTTTCCATACAGCATTTTGAGGTACTTTCCCAGGAAACTGAGAAGGATGAAATTGAAAGCCAACCCTGGCCACCCACAAGCATATTGGGATGCCTGGCGCAACCTGCAAGCCCACTCAATGCAATGCATTTGAAAGTGACGATTGCCGACGGGTTGTAGCTCCGTTTCGAGGTGTCGAATATATATTCTCGATTACGATTCCCCGAGGAGTCACTTCCTCATCGCTGATTTCTTGATTCTTGATTCAATCGCACAGATTAATTTAAATGCGGCGAAATCCCCTATAGGCGAAATAATAATAAAAAAATGGCCCATTTCGTTTTGGAACACCGTTCGCGTTCTAGAACGAGATCTAGAGCAATTCCAACAGGATATTTTTACCTCTGGACATGTTTTAACAAGTTTAGACATGTCAGAACATGTTTTTTTAAATACATTATATAATTAAGATGGGCAGTGACCCTCCATTCAACTCCAACTCATTATGTTTTATATAGCTAGCATTAAACTACTAAAATACATTAAAAAATACAGTACACCAAAACCTGTAAATAGCGAATTTCAATATAGCGATGTCCCTGGAATTAGTGATAACTCGCAGTCGGCACAGTGTGTTAGCGGGATTAAACTGTCCTGAACTCAGGGCAAGTAATCTGACAGTACTGTCACTTTCAATGTCTTTTTCCCATGTTTACGTTCACGTTAATGCAAAGCAGACGGGGTTTGCGTACACGTAAACAAACTATTTGACAGCCAGGCCTATGTGCAATTCGAAACTATCGTTTACGTTCGCGTTGAACGCAATACAGCTTAATCTCACTATTAAGCTGTATTGCGTTCAACGCGAACATAAACGCAGGACAAGTTATCTGACAGCACTGCCATTTTAAATGAAACGCTTCACTCTCTAAATTGGGACTCGTTGAGGTCCAGACGCGAAAGCTTATCTATGGGCTTGTTTAAACGTTTCAATC
>JAQGCC010002150.1:0-19650 GCA_034698905.1 Xestoiulus laeticollis | reverse complement strand
GGATAGCCCGGATTGGATTGGCCTGGATGGATTGGTATGGGGCCCCCATGGATTGAGATAACCCGGATTGGAGGGGATGCAATCATCCATAAATTATGGATAAGACTACCATTCTACAAATAATGCTTTGTAAAAGAATCACAGCAACAGCCAATGCTTATATCTGCATCCAAGAACCCTATCTATCAACCAATCTTACATCATGGAAGGGTCAAGTTGCTCCATCAATTCAGTACAAGCCCGCATCACAGGTCGATGCTCTACCCCAATGATAGTATTGACCCCTACTAGTCGGATTAGTTGGTAGCGGTCAGAATACATGCACAACCAACAGAAAAGGTGCTAATAAATGTTTACATCCCTATAAAGCCAATGCCACACAAACTTTGGCCACAATTGGTACTATTCTGCAGGAATTTCATCTGCCAGTGGTCATAATGGGGGACTTCAATGCAAAGCATTCTGCATGGGGATGTAGAATAGTTGACCGAAAGGGTGCAGCAGTTATGGACCTCCTAATCCTACATGCCTTGGATCTACAAAATGAGCCAGCTATAGGTCCCACCTTCCGCACAGTCCTTGCCAAGGGCTACCCGGACCTTACACTTACATGCGGCTTCACTGGCAGCAGCTGGACTCTTCCCGATGAGGAGTCACTTAGCGACCACTGGTTTATACAGATTAAGTTTGGTCATAGATATTAAACCACAACCAATGTGAATTGTTACAGATAGCATGCCGCAGACTGGTCAACATTTAACCTCGTGCACGATCATCAATAAAGCATCATGTAGTCTGGTGGTCTCAGGGGCTAAACAGACAAAAGCATAATCTTCTAAGGCTGCAGGAACGCTAGATGGCTTCTAGATCACCGATTTGACGCCAACACCTCCAACAGGAGCTTAAAGATGAACGCAAGCAACTTCAAACAAGCCAATTGTGCAGCTAAGGCCGGAATTCATAGTTGTCGAATAAGCACTACTTGTGTGTTAAAGGTATACAAATAAGTACTACTTATACGACTATGAATTCTCGCCTAAGTCTGCCTCTTGGAAGGCATTTGGTGTAACAGAATCTCAACGTGATCCATTTGTCTGCCATACAAAATCCTTGCTCGTCGCCACCAACCTGTGGCTACATTAGCCACAACTGATCTTGCTGATCACCGTCAACTGTGCTTATCTGGTGCAGTTGAACCTACAACATAATTGGACATGCCCTTTTCCTCATCTAAGCTCACTTGGGTTGTGGGCTCCTTCAACAGATCCAGGGCTTGTAGTGTTGATCGCTTTCTGGTGGCAGGTCTTCCTCATATCCTGGCAGCTGGTGAGGAGGTCTGGCTTCGTGTGCTGAATACCTGTCTTAGTGAAGGTTGCTTTCCTGGTGTGTGGAAGATTGCCTGTGTCATGTGGATACCCAAACCTGGAGAGTCCTCTGTATGTCCCATCTGCTTGCTCCCAGTGTTGGGGAAGGTCCTTGACAAGCTCCTCACTTGAAGGCTTGGCTTCTATCTTGAAAGAGGTAATTGGCTGTCTCTCAGACAGTTTGGATTTCTTGAGGGTATTGGGACTACCAAAGCAATCACTGCCTATGTCAATGAGGTCCGTTCTGCAAAATTGGCCCAGCATCATTGCCTACAGTGGCACTAGACATCAAGAATGCGTTCAATTGTGCCTGGTACCCAGAAATCCTCGAGGAACTCAGACTTGCGCAGTGTCTTAGAAACATCCATTGCCTTATTAAAAGCTTCCTGGAGAGTTGCCGGGTGTCAGCTGGAACAATAGCAGTGTCTTCTTGTAGAGGCTGTCCACAAGGCTCGTGCCTGGGTCCTGTTCTTTGGATCGCTCTTATGGAGTCATGATTTCGTGCAATGAGAGACGTCCTGCTGCCTAGACAGACTGACCAAGCATTTGCTGATGACTCCATATTATTGCTGTCTGGCCCATGAGTGAGATCCATTGAGCGCCTATGGGAACAGGTTTGGATTGCTTGTGAAACCTGGGCTAGGTCCATCAAACTGGATTTTGCAGTAGATAAACTCAAGGCTCTATTCCACCCTGCCAAATCTGTGCTACGTTCTCCCAACATTCGGGTTGGGGGAAGGGCTATATCTTGTGCCTCTTCGATTAAATATTTGGTCATTCAAATAGATGCAAAATTCAGCTGGATCCCACACATAAAATACATTCGGGGCAAAGTTGGTTGTGTTTGTGCGCTTGGTTTCCGTGTGCGGGCGGAAGTGGAATGTCTCAACAGACATTCTTCGCACATTATACCTGCATGCCGTGGAGCCCATAGTGCTATATGGGGCAGAGATTTGGGGCCAGCATGCACAAGAACCCCGCCTTGTTTCAGCCCTCATAGCCACACAATGTTTTTTCTTACTGGCAATCTGCAAGGCATATCATACATCCCCAAACTCTGCCCTCCATATGTTATCTGGATGTTCACAGTTGCATCTCAAAGCCATCTCACTTGAACTCCAACCGTGGATGAGACTCCTGTGCATCCCCGATGGCTCTAAGATGGATGGGGCTGTCTTGTCAGCGGCTGTGTTACTCAAAAATGGTGATGAACTTGGTTTATGGCAGGCCTGACTCCCAGACCATTACTCTGTTTTCCAAGCTGAGCTTCTTGCAATTTGGAGGTCTGTGCTCATGCTAGGCAGATTTCTGCGAATAGGTGAGGGAGCTGGAATTTGCTCTGACTCTAAGTCATCTCTACAAGCAGTGGCCCGTGGGGGTCGACAGAATTCTCTCCCATATGGAAAATGAGTATGTTGACAATATATTCAAAATATATTGGGTTATACTGTGAATATATTTACAATATATTGTTACAAAACAACATATTTTATAAATATATTTTTTACTACATATATTTTTACAGAATATATTATTCATATATTTCTAATACACATTTTCTTAAATATATTTTCTTAATATTTTGTGCTAAGAATACAAAAGCATTAATTAATTACATTAATTACACTATTGCTTTTACAATTTTGTTTGCATTCATATAGAAGTTAGATATTTATGTAAATTGTACAAATATTCTATTATTCTTCATTTTAGTTTATTTTTAATATTACAAAATATATAAATTATCTTCAACCAGCAAGTTTAATGAAGATTTAAAAATTTGCACACCATGTTAAAATGTTTCAAAGTTATAAACACACATTCTCAACGAATAACCTTCATGGAAACTTACCCATTTAAAACAATAAATATTATATTTACTTGCTTTTAGTCATTATAGATTATTAACTTAATTGGGGTTATTATCTAGTGTCTATCAACGTTATTTATTGATTTGAATACAAACAAACAACCATTTTCCATGGTTATTTTCTGGGGCACAGTCCGATTTCCAGCTAAAATAACGTCACTCGCATTTTTATTCTCTTAGTAGGTGCAGCTGCTGTAGAACATGCCCTTAAGTCTATCCTACACTCCTATTTAACTATTAGCAACAACTTTGTTGGTCACATCATTAGCTAAGTCAGTAAGGTGCTAGGTTTCAGTGTGTAAGTTGTAGGTTCCTGACTCACTAGGGCTTTGGTTTATTTTCAGAAAAAAACCCATTCAGGGCATGTACCTATAAGTTGTGCTGCAAGAACACAAAGGTGGCGCTGCGATAAAAATGTGTTTTTTAATGTACGGCAATTGTGTGGGGACAAAATATTTTCAATATATTAAAAATATATTCATCAAATATTTTCAACATATTTATCACATATTTTTAACATATTTATCACATATTTTCAACATATTCATCACATATTTTCAACATAATTATCACATATTTTCAACATATTCATCACATATTTTCAACATATTCATCACCTATTTTCAACATATTCATCACCTATTTTCACTATATTATCCATATGTTGTATACGGCCAATTTTGGGATATTTCCAATATATGTAAAAAATATATTATCAACATTTTTTTTCCATATGGGCTGGCCTTCCGGACATTTAAACATTTGCTACCTGTGAAACATTCTGGACGTGACATTGTATTATATTGGGTCAATGCTCACTGCGGGTATGCTGGAAATGAACTGGCTGATCGTTTAGCCAAACAAGCCATTCACCGTGAACTGATTGTTAACCATGCCATAACTTTATCCTCAATAAAAGCAGAAGTATTTCACTCCAAGGCAACCACCTGGCAACAGTTATGGAATTCCATAAACAATGACTGGAGCTCTCTCTCTCCTCACAGGGCATGGACCATTTCGGGCCTACCTCCACAGGTTCTGTCTGTGGGTTGGTGATGGGTTCTGTATCTGTGACAGCGGTGAAGACACTCCTCAACACATCCTGGTGGACTGTACCTTACCCACACGAGTATTTGCACGCGAACGACTGGCAGATGCTCTTGCTGTCAACGGCATTCAGTGGCCATGTAATCCAAGTGTTTTGAGTCGCGATTACCTTCCTTTGCTTTGGCAATATGCTCGGCAAGTTGCGTATGATTATGCTGATGATGGCAGCGATTCTGACTAACCATGATTTACAGTAGACAATGCTATAACTATATGAAAATAATCAATCCAACATCCACAGCATAAATTGAACTCTGACTCAAACCAACAGAATCAAGCGGGAAGAGCAGGCGAGGATTTAAGATGTTTAAGCAGGAAGGCTGGAGGCTCTAGTAACTTTCAAGTATTGGACAAAACATATGCAACTGGTTAATACAATTTTTCAAGTTGCTAAAAAATTATATACAGTGAATCAAAAAAGTATTAGCAATAGCACATTTTTATTAGTAACTCAGAAAATAATTGCATTAGTTAAAAACGGAAATATATTTTTTATTATAAATGTTTTAATAAAGTATCCTACACGCTTTGAAACAATTTTAATAAGCGCTATATAAATAAATTTCAAACAACCGAAAATCGCGAACCAAAGAAGTATAGGCAATTAGCCATATCTGTGAATGCAATATATTTGTATTAAAGAATGACATGCAGGTTTTAAGAATTGTTCTGAAAAATCAAAATTAATCTTAATGGATTTTTGTCAAATACATGGCATCATCATCGTAGATGGTTTTGACATCCTAAACTATCAAAAATATTTTAAATAATGAATGCATAGGAAGTTCTTTGGCAAAAAAGGGTATAAAACATATACTCCATAGAGTTAAGCTGGTGTATGCTTGATATGTTTTATTTTTGGCCATTATCTGTGAGACCGGGAGCGGTAAAGCGCAGTGGAAATGCTGAACCTGAAAGAGCAGGGATTTGAGTGACAGACAGGCTGGTAAATAATGCCGGAAATTAAAGGTTTAATAATGGATAGTTGCAAAAATGAAAATAAGATTAGTGAAAACACACTTGCTGTTCTAATCACAATATTTGAAAAGAGAGCATAATCATTAGACATGAGAATCAACGTGATTAGGAGAAAGTTCCTCGAGAGAGTGTAGAAATCCGAACCATCCGAAGAATGTCCAAGAAGACGAACTGGAAGCCAATACTTCCGAAGAATATTCTGGACGGTAGTGGAAGATATAATCTTCCAAAGGTAATTTGAAGACAGGATTGAAAAAGTCAAAACTCTCGCAATCCAGCGTAGATCTCAGTTGTATAAGAACAATGTCAGACGATCAGAGTGACAAATTGTAGCTTGATGATTTATCACGAAGACTGGCTATAAATGGGAAGAACCAGGTTGGACCCATTCACAGGGCTTTTGTTTAGATGAAGTAACACACACACAAAAACGTATCTTCAATGATGTAAAGCATATCTTCAATGATCAGCAATAGAAGCACAGAATAATGCCAAAGCGAGATTTCGATGAGATTTGCAAAAATCGGGTCGAAGAGAAATCTCTGAGAACTTGATAAAATTCTCTTGAATTAATTAGAATTTGTTGCAGGAGAGGAACTCGATACATCCGGCAAAATGCAGCAATTTTCATAAGACAGAAAAAACTCAAGTTAAGGTGTAGGGCACTCGTTATTATTACTTTAAAGTAATAATAATATTATTGTTTTTCTCATAGTAAAACTTAATTGTTAATACAATATATATGCTGTGGTAAAACTATATATAAGTAATATAGTATATTTAAGTAATACATAATTTTTTTTATAGTAAAACGATATTATAACTTCAATAGTTATTGCAGATGCAACTGTAATATATTTCAGTAACAACTTGTAAAATATAAACAATATTACAGTTAATCTCAAAGTTAAACTGAATATGTTGTGATGAAACTTCAATTTAGCATAGTAAATATTCGTAATATTAAAGTAAAACATGCATTTTTTAAATTAAAACTTCAGTATTACTTGGATTATATTACAGTAAAAATTTGTAAAATATAAATAATATTACAGTTTTTTTAAAATAAAACTAAAGTGTTATTCAAATATACAAATTGTGGTAAAACTTTAATTAATTGTAATACCTATTCATAATATTTAAGTTATACTTAAGCATTTCTGAAAGAAAAACTTAATTTTTATGTTAATATTTTTTTAGTGAAATCACAGTATCACAGTAAACATTTGTAATATTTCAATAATACTTAGAGTATTATCATAGTAAAACTTAGTGCTAATTTAATATATTTGTTGTGGTAAAACTGTGATACATCATAATAAACTGTAGTGATATGTCAGTGATATTATATGTTTTTAGACTTAAGTATTACTTAGATATATGTATTAAAGTATTATTTAAATTACTTTAGTTAATTACAAAAATATTTACGTATATTATATACTATAGCCGATTTTCTCCAATCTGCATAAGGCAACATGACATATTGAAGAATGTTCCTATACATGAAATGAGCCATTATTCCATCTATGAGATGAATGGGACCTAAACCTTGTCCAGAAAAACATCTCCAGGCCATTACACTGCCTTTACCATACTTTACAACAGTGGCGGCACTAGGGGGGTGCAGACCGCACCGGGTGACACCATCACAAAGGGTGACACCAAAATGCAAAATGCAGGTGGGGCTCCCTGCTGACATCCTGTCAGTATCCGGTCAAATCATTGTTTAGACACACCCCACCCCAAATCTTGAAACTGGCCCCAAGCCAGAATCTTTGCCGGTCCCCCTTACCTATGCCACTAAGGTTTAATTAAGGGTAATGCTACATGCAGGATAGACAAAATGTATAAGGCCCCCTTAATTCCAAGGCCCTCAAGCTATAACTCTAGTAGCCCATTCCCATTGCGGAAGATTCTGCGGAAGACTTTAAAAATGGCGTCAGTTTTTGGTCATTTTAATCAAAATGGTGTTTTAAAACTTTTTTTTTAAAAAAATGGTCATTAAAAAATATTTTAAAAATGACATGGTTTTTACTCATTTTATTCCAAAACAATTTCATAAATGACATTCCAAATTCATTTGGATGATTTTTTTGCGTTTTATTTTTACTTTAAAAGGATTGCATAACAGAATAAGCCTTTTTTAAATTATATTGTAATTTAATTAATTTTGAAAACTGACATGAACAAATGAAATGTTTGAGGGCCTAGCAATATTCTGTTGTTAGTTTAATTTTTTTTGTTTAGGTATACTTGTATTACATTTCATGGATATAAGTCCGTAAAGTTTATAATTGTAGAGGGTCTTGTAAACTTTATGTAGTCTCTATGGGGTGCCGTGAGGGGGTGACACCATGAGTTACCGCACCAGGTGACACCAGCCCTAGTGCCGCTACTGCTTGACAATCTTCTTGCAATAATGTGGATCTAAGCATTTTGCCATGTGGTCTGCGCACATGACAAATTCCATCACTGCCAATGATTGAACTTGAATTTGTCACTAACCACCACTGATTACCATTTGGTCACAATCCAGCAGATGTGTCTTTTTCCAAATTCCAACCTTTTCTTCAGATTCTTCTTGGAAATTATTGGCTTTTTTGCTGGACGTCAGGAGGACCGGCTGATGGTCCGATCTGATACTGGAAGCTGCAATAGTTTTTGATTTTCAATTGAAGATGTAAATGGATCATTGTTCACTTGTCTCATAATCATTAAATCGTCTCCACCTTCCACCATGGTGAATAACATCCACTACTCCTGTAATTTTGAAATGCTTGAGCAATCTGCATACTGTGGATTTGTGAATGGTGTGGCGGAAAGTCCTCTGTTTCGTGAACATTAATCCTTAGTAGAACCCTGTAAATCAAAAGTCAATAACATGTTACACAAAGCAACAAAGAATTTGTTGCTTTGTGTAACAAACTATCAAATGTAACAAGTGTAACACAACTAAAAAATAGTAAGAGGTAGTATTATAGGTACTCATCTGACTTGTTAGTTGCATGTGGGCCAACCCCTCCACTGTGCCCAGTGGATGGAGGAGGGCCCCCTTTTTGTATTTAAGGAGCGCTGCATCCATTGTAAGCAGCTCTCCGCTCCGATCACTTGAACTGTCTGCGCAAATGTGGCAATCCTCCTGTATAACAAAGGAAACAGTTTAAATAAAGCACTTTGTATTATTCCAAGTTCAATTAAGTCTGCTATGCATTCTGCTACTTCGAATTACTACTAGATGCCTTTATCTACGATCAACCTTAATTTAGAGTTAGCCTCCTGGATTCGTTGCACTGGTAGTACAACTTATCAAGGAGTCCTAACTTAAATAACTACTCGCTCAAATAACTTTGTTAAAGGAGCAATATCGCCAGACTTTGCTACCTGAGTGGGTGCCATCAAGTACACCCAACACGACGGAAACCTTTGGTCTAACGGCTGGGGGTGATCAACGAGCAAATAGTTTACACTACGCCTCGAAGAGAACCAGTGCTATCAATCTCTCCCATAGGGAGAGAACGTCGCAACAACCAAACGGCATCTCCCATGCCAGGATGTTCTGCGACACAAAAGCCATCAATGACACAGTCGGATCATAGGTATTTTAGAATATCTGTGACGGATAAAACGTCAAGTTTAAATGATTTTATTGATTCGGCAGGAATAGGAAGGACAGCTGAGGGTTTGTCGTTGCTACGTGGTGGCATTCCTATAGGACCTCCTAGACCGGTAGATCCTAGCCTACGTACAGTAAATGCAAGTAAACCGTTTCTTCCGAGAGCACGGTCCAAAGCTGAGTTAGATCTGGAAAGAATCTACAAATTTTTAACTAATTTTGGAGGTGATCTTAAAACCTACAATAGATTGCTGCATACCTCCCTGAATATGGCAGAGAAATACCATATGACAGAGGAAGAAAAATTTGGTAGCTTTCGTTACATATTCTTTGACACTGCCATGGAATAATGGGCTGCTGAAGAAAACGAATGTGAAACCTTCGATGATGCTCTCCAAAAGATGCAAATACAGTTTGGAAGCAACGAAACCGATCAAAGCATTGAGGAATGGATAAAAATACTCAAGCAATTCAAGGGGCAGAGTACCTCCCGATTTTTCAACATGTTGGTGAACAAATTCAAGGAGATGCGCTGAATGCCAAGTCTCGAAAGTCGCCTGTACATAATGTATAAGGGACTACATCCTGACATATCCAGCATATTTGCGTTTTCTTCGTTCACAACGTACAATCAGTTTTGGAGACTAGCTACGGATCACGAAGGAATCCTGCTGGAGAGTGGGATGTGGGAGCATCGACCAAACTCTAAGGCGTCTGATAGCAACAAGGGTAAATCTGACAAAGATGCTACGAAATATTTCAAAACACGGAATCCTCAGAAAAGGCTCCGTACAAGAAGTCTTCGAAAACGGGTAAATTTAAAGCTAAAGCTGAGAAGAACTCCTCGAACGAAGGTTCTAAACCTAAAGATGACAGCAAGCCTAAGGCTCAGGGCAAGTGCTCCGTGCTGTGTCATCTGCCTAAAGCCTGGCCACACCAGAGAGAGTTGTCCCTCCAAACCGGAAGTGGCTAGCATAATCCATATTTTAGATGTGGAGGCTCCAGATGAAATTAGCTACGAAGAAGTGGTAGATCAGATAATACCCAAAAGAGTTTTCTTTTTCAATGTAAGGGTACTCATCTGTAACCATAGTTTCAAGGGTTTTTTCGACTCTAGAGCTAGCTCCACTGTAGGTGGACGCTCACTCCTGCAACGAATTCTTCGACTAAACATTCCTGTCTGCGAAATTACCAAAGTTATCAAACTGGCTGATGACAAATTACATGCCAGCCTGGTGATGGTAATTAACGTTGATATTACGTATAATGGAGCTTCTTATGGTACCTTCTTACGAAGGATCTAACATCATCCTGGGCTCCGATTTTCTCTCTACAATGGGGATTGTCATGAATTATGCAACTAGGAAGTGACATTTTCATGATTTAGGGCCTGCTGCTTATCCAGAGTACAGGCCTGAAGACGAGTTTGACTGTCGCTCTACTCCTATGCCGGTAATTCCGATTTTGCATCAGATTGAGATTAGAGATATCTCATTACGATCAGAAGAAGGAACTAACTTAACCCCTGAACAGAGGAAGCACGTCAACAAGTTTCTTCAAATGCACAGTAAAGCCTTTAACGAACCTGTGCTACCAGCTACGGTAGAACCTTAAACGATTACGACTGTAGAAAGAACCAAACCAGTAGCTTCGAAAGTGTATTCCTGTTCTCCGAAAAAGAGGTCCATCATGGAGCAAAATATTCATGCTCTGTTGGACAAGGGATACCTAAAACCCGTCAAGTCTAAATGGGCGGCACCATCGATTCTAGTAGCTAAACCAGGTAAACCCAATGAGTTCAGGTTAGTTACAGACTTCCGGGCATTAAACAAGGTAACAGTACCAGATCATTATCCTTTGCCTAAAATCGACGATCTCTTCGCATCAGTGGCAGGCAAAGTCTTCATGACCTCACTAGATCTGACCAATTGTTATTGGCAGATACTTATCTATGAGAAGAGGCAAAAGTATTTTACTACGACCACCCCATTAGGCACTTTTTGTTATACAGGAATGTCAATGGGGGCAAGAAACTCTGCGGCACACTGCCAAAGAGTCATCGAGGGCATTATGAGGAAAATTCCAGGTGTATTTGTCTGCATCCATCAAGATGACTTGCTCATCTTGAGTGTCACCTCGATCACTTAGACCATGTACAACAAGTACTACTGCTACTGGAAGAGCATCGATTCGGCATAAACAGGGACAAATGCAGTTCTTCGCTGAGGAAGTGCCCTATTTGGGTAATCGAATCACACCTGAAGGCATTGCTCCAAATCCCGAAAATTGTGAAGGCCATAACCAAGATGGCTCCCCCTTAAAACGTAAAACAACTGAAATCTTTCATCGCATCTTGTAGGTGGTTTGGAAAATTCATTCCACATTTTTCTCAGATTGCCTTAATCATTTTTTAAAATAAGATGTTTCCTACGATTTCACCGATGAGTGTCTACATGCAATGAAAAAACTACAGGAGGCCCTAGTTACAGCACCCATCCTAACACAGTCAGATTATACAAAAATCTTTCATCTATATAAAGATGCTTCGCAAGAAGCGTTAGGAGCGGTGTTGGGCCAGAATGAAGATAAAGGAGATTTCAGAGTCATCGAATATGCAAGGAAGTTGCAACAGAATTACTCGACAAATTATTGTCCTATGGGCAGTACAACGTTTCAGGGGTTTCATCGATGGACTGACCATTTTTGTCCACACCAATCATTCCCCTTTAAGGGCAATCCTAGCTACGAAAAAGCCCAGGGGGCGTGTCGCAAGATGGGTCATGGATTTACAGTCCAACGCCTTTGACATAAACTACGTTCCCGGCAATGCTTTCCAGGGGTGATGAACAAGTAGAACCTATGGTTTTAATTCATCAATTTCTGCTGGATGAACAACCTCTGACGGCGACTCAATTTAGGAAACTGCAATTAGAGGATCCTGAATGCGCCGATATATTGACAGCCTTGTTCTCCACGATAGAGGAGGATGAGATTGATCAACAAGCTTACATTAAACGCGGTTATGTAAGCTCAGCTGGAGTTTTGTACAGGTATCTATCTGACTCCGACTCAGAGGAACCGGCACTGGTCGTTCTTCATTCCCTTCAGGAGAGAGTTATAGTTTGAAATCATGACCCTCCTGAAGCAGGACATCCAGGTGTTAATGCAACAGTAAAACGCGTTTCATTTAAATACTATTGGAATGGACTACAAAAACACGTTCAGGCCTACATAAAGAAGTGTGAAAACTGTGTAAAGTACAAGGCTAGTAACATAGCTGATAGGACCCCGCTGATGGCTCCACCTATTCCACAAAGATTTGACAATGTCAGTATTGATTTGGTTAGACCGCTACCACCCACCAAACAGGGCAACACGCACGTATTTACGTGCTGCGATGTTGCCACAGGGCTAATTGAGTTACACCCAATCTCCGATACTAAGGCTGAAACGTTAATAAAAATTTTAGTCAACGACATTTGTCTTCGATATAGGACACCCAGTCATCACCTGTGACAATAGGCCCCAATTCATCTCTTCCTCCTTTGAGGAGGCATCAAAATCCATGGGATTCACGCTTCATAAGATTGCACAATATCATCCTCAAGCAAATCACGTAGAAAGTCGACATAGAGAGATGAAGACTAGATTGGCCATTGCAGTAGAAAACCATCATAATCGTTGGGACCAATTTCTACCTGTGGTACAATTATCATTGAATACACTAGTCAACGAAAATGCTGGACACTCCAGTTTTTTCTAAACATTCGGACGTTAACCCTAATCACTTCACGATAATGTGCTGTCATTTAACGGTCATTGCTCCGACTCCACATACGTTAAGTCCAACATCTCCGACTTTCTTAGCGAATTAGCCTCAGAACTTAGGCAAGCTCAAGATAAGAAGGAGTTGGCTGAGGATGCTAGGTGCCAAATTCAAAATGAGAAAGCCAAACTTACTGATTATCAAGAGGGGGATCGTGTATTCTAAGCTACGAAAACTTTGAGAAACTATACTCAAAACGGGATGAAGCTTACGTCATCAAAGAGGGGTTTGGGATCCAACAGCTTCGAACTTTGGGATCCGTCCCGTAATGTTTCTATAGGCATTTATAACGCAAAGGACCTAACAGCTGAGAAGAAGGTTTCATTTGCTATGCCTGTAGTGCATACCTCCAAGAAGGGTCGCAAACCTAAAGCCGTTACAGCTGATGCGCCTGCGGCGCAGTCAACGTCACAAACAGCTGTAATGGATAATGAGAATCAGATACCAGAAGACGGTGAAAGTGAAACCGTTACTGCTTTGCAACAGCACGTAACAAAAGTGGGTCATCAAACGAAACTACCACTCCAATTCCAGAAATTGACGTCATAGTTTTAAAATCTGAAATGGCGGCACTGGTTAAGTTGGAAGAGAAGAGTCGGTACAGTTTTTTGGTTTTTATTGCCAACTACTTCGACCAACATGGAATCTGTGATGCCTTCGATTTGGCCTTTTGTTGTCCGGCCGCATCTATTAAACACTTTCAGGATCTTCGACAATTAAAGAAATCTGATCCTAAAAACAAAAACAACTTTCAGAAAACAACTTTATATAAATTAGGCAAGGCGGCGAACATCATTTTTGTAAGGAAATTGGATGTTGACATGGTCAAGAAATTCCCAGATGTGCTAAACCCTAATTTTTACAATGACGGAGATGTCAAGAGTGACAATCAATTAGTCTCAGAGTACATCGGGTTAAAACGAAATCCCGACCTCGACGTCACTAAACTTGCAGTTATCGGTGCCATAAAAATTTATAGGATCTGTAAGATAACGAAACTTAATTTCCGGTCCGTAACGAATTTCCCACAAAAAGCCACATGGGCCAGCGATCTGTGACCTTTTCCCACGAAAAGAAGTTCCAATCAGCTACCAGTCTAAAACCTGTGACGACACCATTATAAGAAGAGATTGGTTAAGTTGTTGCTATGATTGGCTGTCACTGGGTTAGGACCAAGCCCGTATCTGTTTGCTCCAGGTTCTCAACTTCCACAAGATTCTTCGACCTAAATACTGCATTTTGTATGTAAGTGTGGACCTAAGGTCTTTTGTTTATTTACCTGGGACAACTGCCTGCTTCTTTACAAGTTCAGACTTCGATCTAATTTTCCGTCCTACTTTTGCAGCTGAAATGGACTTTGACGATTCCATTAGGGAGACGGTGATTTTGGGGGATAAGAATGCTAATGAAAACGTCGACTTTATTGCTTTGCTTGTGCAGCACATAGAAGCCGTTAAAAGCATTGGGGAATCTTTAGCACAAGCTGAACCCCAACCCTCAACATCATCTGCACCTGACTGCCCTCCGCGACATAGTTCTTTGCCTTACGCACCTCGATCGACCCTAGGCCCTGTGGATCTCTTGCGTGGGTTAGGTAGCAGAGATGAAATGTCCTGGGATGGGATTATTCGAATTGGGGACCATTTGCCTTCTGTGAGTCTTTCTGCACAAAAAGGAGGCTGCGCTTAGAGCTGCTAGAGAAAATACAGGCGACGATGAGACTTTAAAGTTAATGCATTCGATTATGAATCAGAATTACACGTTGATTACCAGCCTTAAAGAAGCTAACTTTAGAAGCGATAATCAGGCAGCAAGCATTCTTCTATTAACAAAAAACCTAAGATCCGGAGCTCACCGATTTGAAAAGTTGATGAAGATGTACACAGATCTCAAAGAACAGCTAGACCAGGCACCGAAGCTTACTACGAACCCAGTAGGTCCCATTGAGTCCGAACCTTTGGTTCTAGCGGCATCTCTGAACCCTACCTTTGCAGGCGACTTCAGTGACATGTTGTCCCAATTACAGGACGCATCATCACCGAAAGTGGTACCTGTTGAAGAACCTGTCAACGATCATTATTTCTCTGATGGAATAGAATCAACAACACTAAGAAGTTGGAGAAGATCAGAGTAGGAAACCCCTGCTACGAAGCTAACAGCTTCTTTACAAGTCCTAATCAATAAATTGCCTGATGAGTTACTTCTTGCTTCCGATATTAACATTGTTTTAGATCAAGACGTTCCCGAGGTAATTGATCCATCCTCATCCCAGCCAAGCAGTCAGAGGGATTTTCAAGATCAACATGAAAGATCCCACTCCAGGATTTTGAGTTGTTCCAGGTCAAGCCATCATTTGGAACAGAGAAATCATTATTATACTGGAAATGACAGGCGTAAGAGGAAGAGGAGCCGCAGTTCAGAGCACCATCAACAGAGATCAACCACTCGCACCATGCGAACCAAGGCGAGGATGAGCACTTCCACAGGATCAACAGTGCGTAGTGTGGTAAAGGTGCCAGTGACGTCAACCGTAACTAGTGCAACGCAAGCAGATGCAAGCACAACTTCTCCTGCGGCAGGGAAGATCAAGCCCTATGTGCCCGGTATTGCTTTTGGTCAATTGGACCCTATCATCATTTACAAGCCTATGGATACGTTTTCGTCAGGTGCAACAGGGCACTCGTGAAGGTTCTTGGGAGAACTAAATGCCCTAGCGCTGGTGTATCGTCAGTTTGTGGTGGAACCTCCCTTGTATACACGAAACAACGAAGCAGCCATGCAGAATTACAAAAAGCAGATCGCCTATCTCAAATCCAAAGATTTGAATTTCTTGTTTCGTCTTCCACAATTAGGTGATGTCGGCTACCATGCAATGGTATCTTAATCTTTCAGCTGTGAATCGACTAGGTCAACAACAGGAAGCCTGCTGGTGGTGTGTCAAAAAAGTAACAAGACCAATTACTGTTACAACCACTGGGTAGGAGGATACCCAATTCTGGTGGAAACGGATCTATCAGGGATATAAGAAGCTTACCGCTAATCTGAAAGCTGAGAACATTAAAGTGCTAATGATAATGGAATACCGGCATATTCACAACCAATTGTATTTGCCACCATTACCTCCCGCTTAAAATTGTGATTATTGTTAATTCATTTTAAAATTCTTATGTCTTAGCATTTTATAACATGCATGCAATTTTGTAATATTATTACATTGTTTTTTCACACATTTTAGTGTAACTTAACAAATTATTTTAATAATACTGTTTATTGCTTTATTTTTTAACTTGTTCTGAATTAACCGTTTCGTTAAAACTTTCTAGGTTAATTGGGGGGTATGTGACGGGAAGTCCTGTGTTACGGGAACATTAATCCTTAGTCGCACCCTGTAAATCAAAAGTCAATAATACGTTACACAAATAAGCAACTAACAAATAGTAAGAGGTAGTAGCATAGGTACTCATCTGACTCGTTAGTTGCATGTGGGCCCAACTCCTCCACTGTGCCTAGTGGATGGAGGAGGGTCCCCTTTTTGTATTTAAGGAGTGCTGCATACATTATAAGCAGCTCTCCACTCCGATCACTTGAACTGTCCGCGCAAATGTGGCAATCCTTCTGTAGAACAAAAGAAACAGTTCAAATAAAGCACTTTGTATTATTCCAAGTTCAATTAAGTCTGCTATGTTTTCTACTATTTCAAATTACTACTAGATGTCTTTATCTACGATCAACCTTAATTTAGAGTTAGCCTCCTGGATTCGTTGCACTGGTAGTACAACTTATCAAGGAGTCCTCACTCACGTTATATTAGGTAAGTCATCCTCACAATTTCTGCGACGAGTCCAGCGTTACGGAACGACCTCTAGCATCTTCCAACTATGGCTACTACCGACCTTAGATCCATTCCTGAAGGGATGGAGGAAGGCTAGGAAACCATCGTACCAGCTGGTGAAACGTCCACCATAGAGGATAACCGCCTGAATGGCATATTTTACACAATTCTCCTTTTGACACATCCTAGCTTGATAATCAGCACTTAAATATTCTGCCTCTCAAAACATGTCCCAGACAGACACAAACCATATTGCATTGATAAATGATTGCCAATAAAATGTTTATTATATTAAATTATGTTTGTAATAAATTACCTTGGTTTTCTATAAAACATGGTTAATATTAAAGCACTTTGTATTACAATTATGACCTGTTACAAAAACTTGCAATTATTCTATGTAATCTAACATTAATGTGCAGTTGAATTTGTTTTTTCCGATTAAAAAATGGATACTTTCTGATTTTTTTTTATGTCAGAAATTTATATAAATTTAACACATTTCTCTTCATTATTTAATATATGGAATGTTTATTCAGCTATCCATAGGGTTTTGCTTTGGATTTAATCTATATACATATATATATATATTTTTTTGTTACTTGAAGAATTGTATCAACCAGTTGCATTCAATAGCAATTGTTTATGTATACGGCTCGTATGTATATTCCGTTTCATTGAAATATGTCTGTAAAGTTTACAAAACCCTCTACAATTTAAACTTTACAAACATATTTCCATGAAAGTAAATATACATATACATTAACAATTTTTTTTAACAAATAATGGAATATTTATACTAAGTCTTCGTGCATTTCATTAGTTCTTTTCAGTTCCTAAAATTAATTTAAAAAAATAATTTAGAAAAAAAGGGCTTATTCTGGTATGTTACTACTTATGGTATGTTTGTTTATGCCTAAACTTTAATTGAAATTGAGTTTGTCTTGTTATTTGAAGGTAGCAGAAACTACAAAAACTGGACAACGATTTATATTCCACAATGAAGTAGGTATACCAGAAATTTGGTTAAAACGTCCAGATGTTATGGCACAAGCCTTAGCAGAAGTCAGTCACCATGAGCCTCACCGCATCTGGGACATGCTAAAAGAATACCGCAAGAGGACGTATCCTTTACCAAATCCTTTCCGGATTCAGCTGATTAAACAGTTATTGTTCAGCAAAGAAAAAGTAAATTTTGCATCTGGCAGCAGGTAATATATATGTATACCTTTATAGACCTATATCACAAAAAATTGGCTATTGATTATTCTAAAATAACCTGAAACAACATTATTTCACAGTTTACCAAACATCCAAGACGTGTACCAGGAAATGTTCCTGAAAACCCTCCAGCGCAATGCTCGAAATCTCCAAATCGATAGGGCAATACGGTCTCCGGTTTGGAAGCAGATCGACAGCACGATTATAGAGGTTGGTTAGTACAATATTTTCTTGTATTAATGAAAACAGGTTTATGAGAACAAATTTGTGTTGTGTGTGTTAAACATTTTACTGGAGACGTAATCACTGCTCGTAAAAGAAAGAGTTTAGCCAAGACTTTACGCTTTTTCCACCATTGCCACTATAATCTCCATGTCTCTGTAAGACAGTGATTCAACAAGGTAAGAATTAAATTAAACAAAACAGATTTAATTTAATCTCGTTACAAGAGTTTAACACAAAAGCTATTCATAAAATCTCTTTTCTCACTCTTGGGTCGCCTAGCGCGCAGTCATCGAGGTTTGTACGATGTAGCGGAGATAGTCCACGAAGGATTATTCTCGCTGTAAACTCGGACCAGGAAGTTCTGAGTAACTGTCCACTGGTTCCTAGGTTGGCACAAACAACGAAGTTCTGTGTTGACGTCCAACGGTAGTCTCCAACCGCTCCTGCTGACACAGATCACCACGAAGTTATGTCCAGAATGAGGTTTGGATCTTTCTTTAATCTGAGCTGCCTGGGTAACCACAGTGCTGCAAAACATCTAAAAAATGTGGTTTTGGCATCTTGCCACATTCTTGAGGTCAATGCGCATGCTGCCTGAATCACAAAGATCAGCAGGTCACATGGCGGGTGGGAGAAAGGAGTGTTATAGTAGGAAAACGGTTGACCCCGCCTCACAGTCATGTTCGAACTTGACATGGATGGTATAGATGAACTCCTTCATGAAAGCAGTAAATGTGATAACAATGTCACCTCAGGTACGCATGAGAAGTCAGCCATAAGTTTGAACAGCAGTTAACATCCTAAATGTAACAGGCATGGACCAACCCAAAGCATTTGCACTAGCTCATATGGAATGCTGGTCTAGGTCTTGCTGGGTGCAAATGATATGCAAGCAAGTTTGTCCATAACACATCACTAGCAACTGTAGCTGAAAGATCAAGACCATGTAACAAGTTGCAGTTGCACCATTCTGCGGATGGTGATCACCTGATATTAATGACCGAAACGGTGATATTATGGCTCAGGTTGGTTTCCCTCAGCAACATTAAGTTTACATTATGTCAGTTTATTATATGTATTTAGTAGAGGCTGCTTTCATTTAATAAATTCAAACTCTGATGATATTAAACCAAACCCATTTATATTGAATATTTAACTCTATAGCCAGGCTTGACGAAATCAGGGGAAGGAGAATTTCCTAGAGCCTGGGATATTTTAGGGCTTGGCAGCAATATATTTTAACAAATTTCTCATAGTTTTGATTTTCTTTATCATATTTTCACTATTGTTTTCAATTTTTTTTGTTTTTTTCTGATTGAAATGGAGCCCCCGGTCTTGGCTTCAGCTCTAGGCACCTCTGTCTATAGCACATAATGTATTGCAACTAATTTTGCCTAGTGCTGTGTGTATATAGCTGACATGCATGTAGTATCATTTGTAAGATAGGAAATAAGCAAAAGCTCAGACATTTGCCAAACTTGGTAGAGAAGTGAGGAACATGCGATTTTCTAAGGTGCCTTTACACCAGCCGAGCATTCGTTGGGAACAGTGTTTTGAAACGTTCGCAACACGATGTGCGGTCAATGTAAACAATAACCCGCGCCGAACAGT
>JAQGCC010002149.1:0-19651 GCA_034698905.1 Xestoiulus laeticollis | reverse complement strand
TGGAAAATTTGATGACAAAAATTTGAGATGGTCCATCTCAAATTACAAAGAGTATTGTAATTACAAGGGTTACATAACGTTGATTTTAACCGTTTTGGAGGGGTGACACCAGTGGAGTACCTAGGGGTACCTTTGGGACCAAGCCAAAAGTTCTATTTGCAGGTTCAGCTAGTGATAACCATACACACCGTGCCGACTGAGTTATCGCTACATAGAGCTACGCTATTTACAGGTTTTGTACTTTTACTCTGAATGTGGTTATACTCTTCCTCTCAAAAATCTGGCACATGGCATGCTCTAAAATGCTGACTCCGGGGTAATGCATTGAATTGGTTTGGCTTTAGTTATCTCTATTTGAAGCGTTCATGGTTTTATACTGAAAAACGAGATTGTCGCCGATGTGGGCGACCCTCTTTTGGGTTCCAAGATGGCGGCGCTGTTGGATATAATAGTGAAGGTTTTTGCAAATCGAATTCTGCGTAGGACTAGAGTTAAAGCATAAACCCCTCTTTTGCATGCATGGTGCAATAATTTGCATTCTCCCAGGAGCGTTACCCTTCAATAATTCAGGCTTTCCCAGGCGTGGCTCAAACTTTGTTATGAAATATTCGCACCGAGGTTTCTCCTCTACGAGACGCCAACATGTGATTTTAATTTTCGTTTTTTTTTTTTTTCTTCCAAAAGCATTGTTTTATATACCAGCTCTGCTTCCCAATGGACTAACATTTCCAGCATGGGAATGCGAAAAAAACTAATAAATTTTGCCACTTGGGACAAGACTGACTCTTCAAAAGCATGAGTCACAATGTTCTCTGGAAAAAAAAAAAACTGCCCACTGAGTAATTTCAGTTTTTCTGGTTGCATTTTTTTTTTTTTCTGGTTGCTCGTTGTTCGTGGATATACCCCATGCACTTTTGTTACTTCATGCGTTCTGACACAATGAAAATTCCCCCTGCGCAATTTCCGCACTTTTTTTTGCCCTCCCAAAAGCACTATAAAGGCATCTCGTGCTGAGCACTTTGGATGCTGGTTGTTGCTTTTTTGACAAGTTTCTGATGATTCCACCAGGTGATTGAGGTCAAAGTAGCTTTTGGCCAGTTTAGATCTGATTTGCTGAGCTTTTGGGATCTCATGTTTTGGTTTTTGGGCTTTTAAAAGTGACTGCCAGCCAGACTTTTGCTGTCTGTCACGTTGTTAACTTTTGATAGCATTGGTATCATTTTAGGACACAAGAAGTGAATGTCTTTCATTACGACTAACTTTGGGGAAACTGTGGATATCTTGCTCTGCAGCAAGGGTGGTTGTAGAATATGATGAACTAACTAACTATGTGGCAAACCATGTGAGCAGAGAAGCACCAAACATTTTCTATAAACTGTCGTCTATTCTGACGATTGTTCATCCTGTCCTGTTCAGTCAACCCATTTGACAAGGATCTCCTTGGAGGTGCCTCATCTCTTCAGCCGAGCACATTTGAATTGTTATGGTAAATCTGTTTTTAAAAAGGCTGGAGATTAAATCCTGCATGTGAATGGAAGCCATGGGCATGCAAATGCTGGCCAATTCGGGACCCCCTGTCTTCATGACCCTGAATTCGGCTGTTGAGGTAACATATGGTCCCTCTCTGTACCTGGAGGGGACAGGTGAACGTTCCCTTCATGGCATTCGTCGAATCCATTTGTCCCTGCTGCTCTGGGGTGTTGGTAGGGACCTCCAAAAATGCTCGGTTTTCGGTCTAGGAGCAGTCACCTCTCCAGCTGTTGCTGAATTTTTGCTAGCTTTCTTCTGAGGCAGTGTTACACTGTCAGGGGATATAACAAGATGCCAAGATTTTTCATCCCGACATTCCCTAAATCACCATTCGTCACTTGGGCAATTTTTACCACTAAGGTTTTTGGTTACTGAGAGGCGAAAACGTTGGTGTGAAAAGGGTGCTTCAGATTGATGGATAAAGTTGTTTTGTTGTAGTTGTTAAGAGCACGTTTTCAACTGCAAAATCAACTTGTTTGATAATTTTTTTTTTCCAACATTTTGAAATTGTGGAATAGTTCACGTTAAACACGTGTTTCAGTTGCCCCCAATTTTGTTGCATGACTCATGGCTCGATATCAAAATTGGCCTTTTGTTGGCAATTTTTTTTTCTGGTGTTTCATGCAACTTTTAGTTGTTGAGTCATTGCAATATCGTGGTTTAATACGATGATGCAGATTTTATGTTGTTGTTGTTGTTTTCGGGCAAATTGCTATGGAGCTGGGGTAAAAAGAAATTTGGCCTGTGAATAAAAGTTAAATTGTGCAGTAAATTTATGTGTTGTAATATGTTTTTCCACAATTTCTTACGCCTGTATAAATGTGCATTCAACTGGACGATGGAGTCTTATAAAATCAACTTGTCTTCCTTATAGTTGACTTTTTTCATGATTCCCACAGACTTTTTAAACCTGCAAGTGATTCATTCTGAAAGTCAGGGAAATTCAGCATACAGATATTACATTTGCTTGCAGATAGCCAGTTATTAGTTATCATAAAAATAAGAGACAATGCTAGCCCTCATCAAGGGTATATAACAACATAGAAGCTGTTGAATTCATCAATTCCCAAGCTAGCCATTTTCTGGACACTGTAAATTGTAATGGATTAACTTATTTCAGCAACACGACAAGTGCTTACCATAATTTTCAAAATTTCAGTCATTAGAGGAAAAGCCAGGGAATTTTGTAATTTCAATTCTGGAGGAACATTCTTGGATTCTGTCCACAAAGTCTTCTTCAGTGGTGCATGTTGTGTTAGAGGTCAATTGTTAATATCCCTTGGCAGAGGTCAATTCCTCTGAAGAAGTGAGTCATGCCACAAGAAGCTTTTTTTGGGTGTTTTCCCACTCAGGCGAGGGCTGGTCTTAAGTGACTCGATGACAGTTTCTGATGTTTTTTTGCTGTTGCTCCAGTAATGCATCTAGCATGATGGCTGCACCATCTTTATTTCCCCCTGCTGCGTTTCCGACACTAGTACCCATTGTGTAATGCGTTTTGAATGCCAATGGGGGTCTGCCCTTCTTGGGCTTTCAGACATTTCCCATTCCCATCTTTATGCAAAATGCAGTGCACGTTTTGTTGGTGTGCAACGATATGTAGTCTCTGCGCGTGCTCTACGAGGGATCCGAACCGTGCATTTTGATGGATTGTTAAGATGGACGATGAGCTTTTCGAAATATGTCTTGTTTTATTCATGAAATTAGCGATTCTGTGGGCGCCATGACTTGGGGGGGGGAAGAATCTAACTTGTGCTTATGCTTCTGTTACTGCTGTTGGTGTAAGCCTTTAAGAGGCCCCGAGTTGGGAACGTGTGAGAATGCATAACCTTGTCACTTAAACACTAGGGTGATCTTCTAGACCTGGAGAACTTTGAATTGTCAGGGTAATTGGATAAGACATGGAATGGTAGAAGGAAAGTGATTACAGTGGAACCTGTCTAAAATAATCTGTGTATAATGTACTCTCTAAAATAATAAAATGTGCCGGGGCCCATGTATAAAATAAATCTCCATAAACTAATATTAAGTTTTCATTGGTCTCAGTGATTTTTTTAAGGAAATATCAGCAATGGAACTACAAAAAATATCAAAAATGGAAGGGAGATGCAGGGCAATTTAACTTAATTTGCTAGTGATACCCAATACCTACCGACTCATCCATACATGTACACATGTATAAGGATTGAATAAAGGGGGAAATTCCCTGTTTTGCAGATGTGTAAATAGAGCCGACCAATAGCTAGTGGCGCATGTAGATTCACAAAGGGAAAATTCCCTATTTTGCAGCTGTGTAAATAGTGTCGACCAATAGCTAGTGACTCATGGTGGATTCAAAAAGGGGAAATTCCCTATTTTGCAGCTGCGCAAATAGTGTCGACCAATAGCTAGTGACTCATGGTGGTTTCACAAAGGGGAAATTCCCTATTTTGCAGATGTGTTCACTGTAGCATGCTTACAGATGATCCTGTCTGAAATAATGTTTTTTCCTGGTCCCATGAGTATTATTTTAGACAGGTTCTACTGTATTCTGAAAGTCAGGGAATTTCAACACGAATATCTCATTTCTGAGAGTGTTTAGGAAAGTCGTGATTGAAGGGCCAAGAGCATTTCAAGCACCACTGGACTTTAATGACAGCATCAATTATTGTAAAGCACTATTTGATATTCCACTGTGATTTTTGTATTGCCGGTTTCACTTTTCAGAGGGATGAAGAATACAATGTCAGCATTGCAAATGCATGGTGTGCATTAAACCCTGCTATTATTCTGCAACAGCGTGACCCACCAACGAAAACTAGGTTTTGTGTCCAATTAAACTCGCTTCAGGGATTCCTTTTTTAACATCCTGTTGTTTATTTATTTTTGTATCCTGCGAATTTCCAACTTGTAAAAAAAACCAAACAGATGAAGATGACACGGGATGTCCATTAAGATTTAGTTTACAATTTAGCGCGATGATGTGACGCAATCGAATGTTACGCCATCGGATGCAAATATTGGCACAGTTTCTGGTGCCAGATCAAAGACAATGACCAATGTCAAGACATTGTCGCCGGGTTAGGAATACAATGGCATTGCGTCATGCTGTTTGCTGCTTGGCCTCACGTGAATCATCGCAAAATAAGGGAAGCTTTTTTGGTATTTCAAGGCCCTTTTTCAGAGTCAGACAATGTTGTTTATGTCATCGGTATAATTTCCAAAGTGGCAACCATCAAGTTTGGCATTAGCACCGGTCACGTTTTCTATTTTGTCTGCGTTTTGACGCGGCTGAAATTGAGTAGACAAATGTTCCCTGCCACATGGCAATGGCGCTTCATATTGGGTCACGTGGTCAGTGGTCTTATGATAACGGCGCTTCAACGAGATGCCATTCAGGACCATAAAAATCCAATGCAGTAAAACCTGGTCAAGTGACCACTTTTCAGAAATTGCTTTTGGTGCTTACATGTATGCGTCCTTCATGAAATTCCCTTCATACCCCCACCACATGTAATGGTGTTTGTTTGCTGACTGTGGGATACTGAGTTGAATTGTCTGTATGGCGAGTGACCACCTACTGGATTGTCCGAATTTGGCCATTTTTGGGTGGTCACCTTATGCAGGATTCACCGTATATCAGTGATGCCATCAACTTTCCCAGACAAAATCCAACAAACAAGTGTGGTATATCAACTAAATGTTTCAAATGGCAATCAATTGTTCCTAAGACCTTCTTCACACCGACCAAATCAAGTGCACTGATATAGAACAAGTCTTGATCGAGTTGCGCGAATCCAATCAAGTTGTCTGCTCCACTTGATGTGTATCACGCATTTCTGTCGTCTGCACCTCGTTTCAAAATGGCTTCACTTTTCTGGATGAAGTCTTTGTCATATACATGTAGATAGCATAAAATAATTCAATGTCCGCCATCTTGAAATGTACACTGAAATGGTGTTCAAACTTTTAGGGCGCCCTGTATACTATGGTCACGTGGCCAGTTTAACTGAGTTCGGAGGTGTGAATTAACACGCAAAAGTATTGCCTGATCCACATCAGTTAACCTACATCAACGTTGGTGAGAATCAGGTGTTTTAGAATAAAGCAACATTTCCCATCATACAAAAACACCGACTTTTATTCCTTGTTTGGCATCCTATGTGAAATTAGGCGAGGTCACATTAAATCGACTCTGGAAATTGAAACTGTTGAATCCTGCCCTGCCTCTAGTGACTGCGGCCATTGCTCCGGGACATTAATAATAACCTCTTGTACGTCTTAATTAGCTAAAAAAGCAGCATTTCAGCAAGCTGTAATAAACCACATTACCAGTAATGACTTTTTGCTGACCAGCTCTGAAGCCGTTTTGTGGAGCTCCATCAGGGTTTGCACCTCCCTCCCTCCCCCCCCTTTAGCATGTCCAGGTGCGTGTCCGTTTCAGCCCGTAATTACACTCTTTCCCCAGGCTATGATTTTTCACTTAAGTTATTACCACTTTAAGGGGAGAGATGCTCGTTGATTCATTACATTAATTCACGGGGGTGGGTGGGGTGCCTCAATCCCGGTTGACCGGCGGTCATTAGGCGGGCTCGACTTGCCACGTGCTGAAATGAACCGCGGTGGGACTGTTTTGGCGTATTAATAATTTTTTTTTGCTGCTGTGGAATTTAATTTCATTTTTATGATTATTGGAAGGGAGCGGTTTTGCGTGTGGTCGCTTTATTAGAAAACTGAATAATATTTTTTGGGGGTGAAAGCTGGTATCCGTGGGAAATTTGCCATTAGTACTACTTCCACCTGGGTCGGTGGTAGTCTTGGTCGATGTAAACCTGGGCGATGGTCTCCATCAGAACAACTCAGTTTTGGTTTTTGTGGTTAATAGCAATTTGCAATTCCTGTGGAGTGGTCAGAGGTTAACCCTCTGAAGAATCAAATGAAAGAATGACATGCTCTTAGGAATATCTACACAAATGCGGCAGACATGAATGCCAATGAGTTTTAAAATCAATTTAGAAAATCATGATTATAGGAACCAGTATGCTTACTAAATAAATTCTTGGGTGGCCGAAAATGGCAGACTATTGCCAACACGCTAGTATCGCCACCTGCTGGTAAAGTAGCAAATTAAAGCATCACGTGTTATTTGAAAATTCTATTATATCAAATGTTCCGCTACTTTGCCACTATGGTGCGCTGCGAGCGCGTTGGCAATAGTCGGCCATTTTCGGCCATTTTCGGCCACCCAAACTTCAAAGGTGCCGACATAAGTGAGCAAATCCTATTATTAAAACGCATACGTTTATTAGTCGGTAAGCCGATTTTCGGCTGTCGGCTTACCTTTCATCGCCGGCTCAAATATTTTGCGATGTAAGCCGACAGCCGAATAAATCGGCTTCACAAAGGGATAGGGGGACGCGATAAAAGCGTCATGGCCTCCCTTTCCAAGCGATTTTTGCTTCCTTCATGGATTTCTTAGCCAAATGGTATGTGTTTTTAAACGACGTTTTAGTATTCAACTCTTCAATCCCTTTTTGTCAAGTTTTGTCACAGGTGGAAAAGCCGCTTGGAAAACGTGGTGAAAAAGCACAGTGGGTGCTCGGTAACCCGGTTCTAGGGTTCCTATACTGTGCCGGAGCACTGTAAGCAATGTGTTTGTACAAGACACTACAACAGAATATATCGACCAAAACTAAAGGTGGAATGGACTTCTATATAGTGCACGATGCCCGTTTATAGGCATAGATCCAAGTGCATATAGCCATGCCAGAAACAAATCTGACTGATCTTTCAGAGTCTTGCCAAGTTTCTGTCAGGATCCATCCTGAAGCACACTCTTGCTGTAATCAAATGGCGTCATTGTGTTTCTTGTTGCAACTATCCTGCACCATTTCTGTGCCGGCGCCTCTCGATCCCAGGGTGTGGGGTTCGATCCCCGGTCGAGGTCGGTGGGAATTTTTCGAAAGGGCGAAATTCCCAAAGTGGCGGCTCTTTCGAATGAGAGTTTAAACCGAGGTTCCGTGTAGATCCCCTTGCTCTCTGCACGTTAAAGACCCCTCGAGAGGGGGTGGAAGTCCCCCCTCGCAGGCAAAATTCCCAAGGAGGCGAAGGAGACCCTTTCCCTGGCGTTGGTGTTTAGCCCTCGTGTGCAGAAATAGGCCAACGTAAAAATTCAACAAACAAACAAACAAACAAACAAACTGTACCATTTCTGTGTAGTGTGTGTTGACAATTTGCTGAAAACTTGATAAAAGTATATGATGCATGCTTGCGATAAGGGCTCTCGTGCTGTCACTATTCAGTATTGTCATTGAGCCAACAACTTGGGATTGTCTGCAACCATAATCTGAATAGCTTAACTGATAAGCTATTGACTGTCGGCTTTGTCAAGATTATATGACGATTTTGTCAGCCATGTGTGCTTTTTCGCCGGTCTAATCGTTGCATGTGGCAAAACTGAAGTAAAATTTACCGAATTTGTTGTTGATACTATGCACGATGGACGACTGGATTTTGCAATCACATCTATTCTGCTATCATAAATCGAAAAATTGTTTCTTTGCCAATGAAAACAGATTACAGAGGCATGATAAGGTTTCAAAATCAATGGTGTGATTGGAATCTTGTCTTGCTATACAGGAATCCTAGCACAATTGTCCCCACTGCTGGGAAGTAAAGATGAGTTAATGCCGTGCGTCAATGTGTACCTAAACAACTGTTTCGAATTGCACATAGGCCTGGCTGTCAAATAGTTCATGTGTACGCAAACCTCGTCTGCTTTGCGTAAACGTGAGAAAAATACAATGAAAATGACAGTGCTGTCAGATAACTTGTCCCACGTTTACATTGAATGCAAGACAGCTTAATCTCGCTATGTCAAGACCTCTCTCTGTTAGTTAATGCACATATGCGAGAGTTGATTAATGTCATCAATTGCCCCGCATTTCCAAATTTGTCTTTGATCTTCAAGTGGGAAATACCAAAAGGTCCTTGTCTGCTACAGGTTCAATGGCTCCTTGACTAGGATCACATCCTGGGTGAAGCAGACCAATGACGTTCTTAATTAATTAATGCCTTCTTGTCAAATGTTTTCACACTAGTTTATCTTGTGACAGTCCAAGAATTTCACCTCTAGCGCCGCAATACAGTCACACCCGTCTAGCCCTGTTAATCATTGCCTCAGATATATAAAAATGCAAACAGAACTGAAGTCCTGTTCCATCATGCCATGCTGTAATATACGGGTTTTTTGACGGCTGTCACTGCAGCTTTTCTATGCAACCATAGGAAACTGTTGGCTCGATGAATTTGTATGTGACTCACTTCCTGTTTCGATTTCGTTCAATGGCAAGTGGGATGTGCTACCAGAGGTTTTTGGGCATGTCCTAAATAAATCAATTGGTACATGTACGTAATGACGCTTTCACACGCTTGTGCGCCTCTGTCGAGGGTCATCCAACCATGCCAAATAGACGGATTTTTCCCTCAAAAATCCTTTTGCATGTAATCACGAAGGCGTGTATTAAAAAAAAAAAATTCTACACATTTTAAACCCCTATTTCTTGTCTAATGTGCAATTTTTTCTTGCCATGAATGCTAGGCCACTTTATGCCGAAAATGCGATTTTTGGGGGATTTTGTTGAAAAGGGGCACCGCCTTTTAATGCTTAATTTTCGGTGTTTCGTAGGACGCATCATCACTCATATGAATCCATCTCTTTGGGAATTACCTGACGTTGTAGTTTTTTTTTTTTTTTTTTTTTATCTGACGAAAATGCGTTCCAGTTTATTCACGCAAAATTGCCCGTTGGCCCGTGCATTATTCATGATTGGGGAGCATCTGGGAAAAAAATGCGAAATTTAGACGTGACACATCCCATGGCCTGAACTTTTTAGGGGGTTGGGTTGAGACCCAAATAGTTTCAATCTTGATGATGGTCAGGGAAAATTGATTTCAAAACTGGAAAAGTCAGGGACTTGCATCCGAAAATTCGAGGAAATGTTGGCAGGTATTTGGATGGACTGCTCCTCCTCGTATTTAATCACCAGCATATTGTTGGCATGATAATGCCCCCATTGTTTGGTAACGTGGATTTGAGAAACAACACCATTGTCATCTCCCAATTCCCGAATGCCATCTGCTTACAATGTTGGTGCCGGACACAGATGGCACCACCGGCAAGTTGCTGGAGAAAATGGCGTTGCTGCATTTTCCAGAGGTTCTCACCAACTTTGCCATATGTCCTATTTCTGTTTTTCTGCACTTGGTTCTTAGCTTGCTGTGCCTTAAAAAAAGTTGAGCGAAAAAGCTGTAAATGGGGAGCCTGTTTTCGTAATTTTAGCCAACTTTTTGCCCGTCTGAGGAGTTGATTTGCATTTTTTTTTTTATCTCTTCTCCGTGTTTTCATTTTTTTGTTTTTTCTAAAATAGATGGTTGGGATGTCGTTGCTCTCGACTGCTAACATCTGGCCAAGGTTAAGGTTGGGATTGGATGCAATTTCGGCACTGCACCATCGTCCCATTTAGTTTACTACTATTGCTGCCAGTTTAATGTGTTACCAAGGGTCAAATGGAGGATTCTTGACCCCCCTCCTCCCAGAAACCCAAGAGGAGTTGTATGCTAAATTGGACTCGAGATATTTTGCATAACTCCCTGATACAAACATAACTGTATTTACCACCACTTTAATTGGATGTGCTATACCAGTGACATGGTGTGATGGGACACACACTTTCAACTTTCTTGACTTTTCCAGTTTTTTAAAATAAAAATGCACTGAAAATTCAAAATATGACAATGGTGCCTAACAACTTCTTGTCTCGCTGCTCAAAGAAGCCGTTTTAGAATGACCACCTGGGTATTAATCTACTAGTTTCCCCCCCTTGTTGTATCTTGAATTAAAAATCATAACTACATTGTAATTAAACTTAACATTTTTTTAAATAGGATATGTTGGCCATTATTCGTGCCATTTAATAGTTGTACGAGTAGGCAAACATATTTTTTGTGGGCTAAACCCGTGTGAAAAGTAATTTTTATTTACATGTAACGAGTTAGAAAGGGAATTTCCCATTTCTGTAGATTTAGGGCTGGCTGAATGTGCCATTTCTTGGCTTTTTGCTATAGCTAATAACTGGCTGTGGGAAATCAAGTGGAATGTTGATTTTGAATTTACCTGACATTAATATAGCAGGTGAATATCCAATTTCCCTGACAATTTCAGGTTTTTCAAGAAATTCCTAGTCAGGGTTGATGATGGTCGCCATATTGTTCTCATGTGGTGCAACTGCACTGCATTTTCTGAAATGGTTGGCGCCATATTTGACACGTGTATATTTATTGATTTGAAAGTGATTAAATGGGTATCGGCTCCGAATCTTTATGCTTAATTAAATTTTGTATTATATTTTTAAACTTTTTTGTAGGAGTCTATGCATTTCAACCTTTTAAGGTCGATCACCATAGCTATTTTGTTGTAGAGATAATTCTTAGTGGGGATGTGCACTTTTGCGCTATTTTGTCTGCGTTTTATCGATTTTTTTTCCCGACTGAGGGTGTGTGAAAAATATTGCAATTATAATCATTCAGTTTTCTGTTGTTGAACGGAGATATACGACAAATGTGCTCAGCTTTATATCCAAATTTGATTGCAAAAAATGACTTTTTTTTTTGCCCCATTATTCATGCCTGCCTTCATTCGGATTCTCGTTTAAGTCTGATGGGTTACACTCGAGGGTGTCGGACACAAAAATCCATTGTAGTTATTCATAAGGGCATTACTTCCGACGCATTCACTAGCAATTTATATTAAAAAAAGGTATTGCAGCCATTTTTGTTCGCCTTTTATACGCCATAGCTTCTAATTTCGACCGGTGAATAATCCCTGAAAATGAGGCGAAATGCGCTGTTGAATCATGAATTTCAAAACAAAAGTCAGGGAAATTCAATTTACACAATTGGTGATGGTGCACTCTTGACGCCTCTTCATCCGTCCAAATGGGAAATTCCCTTTAATTCATATAGTTATACCCTCTGGTGCAAGTCCTATACCTCAAATGTTAAAATTTCAAAAGCCATTTTCTCCATAACTTATAAAAATAAATGAATGGAAAAAAAATTGCTCAATACTCGTCACGTTTTGGTGCATCCAACTGGTTATTTTTTTTTTAAAAATGACCCCTCTTCATCCGTCCAAATGGGAAATTCCCTTTAATTCATATAGTTATACTTAGTTTACTATAGTTATACTAAATTGTACTATAGTTTTTTGAGATGTTGTAGTATCACTGCTTGGCCGCTAGGGGTTGCAAGTCTCCCATCAGTAACCCTAATTAAAAAAAAATGTTTACGAATTAACTGGAAAATATACATTTTTAAAAAAATAGCCAGCTGTATGCACCAAACCGTGATGAATATTGAGCAATTTTTATATGTAATGTATTTTCATTTCTTGTGGATAAAATGGCTTTTGAAATTTTAACATTTGAGGTATAGGGCTTGCACCAGAGAGTGAATGAGCCTTAAGTCGGCCATTTTGTTATATTTCACTATAAACTATTTGAAATATTTCAATGTTAACTACATTTCCAATGACAAGTATCGTTTTTTAAAAAGTGTGTAATTTATATCTAAAGTTCCTATTGAAATCAAAAGTCGTTGGTAGCAAGCTCTCCTGAAATTGTTATGCAGGGAAAATCGTGTCTGCATACTGCTTTCAAATTATATATTTTCAGGCATTCGAGGCCATACTTATTTCTAAATGTTTTTTTATGGATAAGCCCACGGTTTGGTTACTTAATGTTGTATTTTTTTTCACCAAGGAGAGGGCGGATGTAATCTCATCATTAATTTTTTGTCGTGCTGTAAGAGGAAAGAGTTGAGGAATAATCTTAGTCTTGGAAATAATATTAATAAAAAAATGAAATTCAGTCAAATTGGAAGAAAACCTCCAGCACATTATTTTCAAAATGTTGACTGTGCAATGGTTAAATCTGTTGGGCTTTATTGGGATTTGGATAGTTGATGCCAACAGTTTTAGTCTTGATATCGTATGTGTTGTTGAATTTTTTAAAACGCTGATAGAAATATATGGTAGCCTACCCAACAACCGGCGGCATTCTTTTTCCTGGGCATAAATCATGATATCTGACCTGCCCAGATTAGCTATTTGGCTATTTATTGTTGTTTGTCTTTTTGTCTTTCTGTATTGGGTTTGATTCCAGTTTGGTCAGGACAGGTGATTGTTTTGTTTGTTCTGTGGGTGAGTCATCGCATTGGCTAGCGTGCATGATGCCGACGACAAACAACATTGTGCAAATATGCAAATGGTTGTTGCACACAATCCCAAAAAAAGTCTGCTCTGGCTTTGGGGTGTGACTTGCCTCCTATCCAGGAGGGCCAATGCCATTACTGTGCCAGACTTGTTTGTTTTCTTTATTATCCAGATTAGATGCACGATATGAATCTATTATCGAGTTAATTTGTGATAACGGTATGCCATCAGGATAAACTTGAACTGTGTCGGATGGTTACCTTTTTAACTCTTATTGCCTGGCTTGTGTAGGGTTCACACGAACCTGGATAAGTCGAAAACTCCTGAGTTTCCCCTTAAACAGCAGGGAAGTTGAACCTTCCATGTCTGTGGGAAGTCCTGTATTGCATATTAATGTTGGGTGGCTTGTCCATCAGCAGAACATATTGGACAGTTATCTTCTGCTAGTGTCATGTCATATGACATCTTTCTGACTGCATGGTACAGAAAATGACTTGAGCTGTGCTTAAGTTGTATGAAGCTCGATACTTGTATCCCATTGAGCGATTAAGCGGGGTAGAGCTTCTTGAAAACTTTCAGAGAAGATGTTTGCACGTGCTGCTGAGAATTGGAGCACAGTCGACAGGGCATCGTGAGAATTTCCCCCCAATTCCCTTCAAATTTTCGCCCTGGAGTGTGAGGCGAAAGTAAAAATAAGTGGATCCTCACAGCCGTGTACTGTTATTGTTATCTTAAGCTCATCATCCGTTTTTGTTTTCTCTTTCAAGGAAATGTCCATCAGCGTTGGCAGCGGCGCTCGCCAGGAATGTGCTGCTCGAAGTCAAAACAGTCAACCTGAAGGAGATATGTCACACGAACATGGGAGTTTCGGACTCGTTGGGTATGTTGGTTTGAACTTCTCCTAACGTCTTATCTGTGCCCGAGATCTGTGGGGATTGTCAGGCGATTCATCACATTTTTTTTTTGGTTTTTGCATTAGGGTACCAGCCCATCGACCTGTGGAGGATCGTGGTCAGCAAGGTGCACGACATCTGTCAGCAGTGGCAGGACGCTCCCGAAGATGACCTCCGGGCGCTCGCCAGTCAAAAGGAGACTGTGTCCTTGTGTGCCATCAAGAACAGCCGCAGGACGATGGAGGACAGGCACGTGGTCATCCAGGACTTGAATATCTTATTTGGCCTTCAGGTTGGTATTTTTGACAAACGGAGATGCGCACGGTTGTAAATAGCAAGAAATGGTCGTCTGCCGGGAATTTCTGCGCGAACGTGTCGAAATTCGTATCCCGAATCTCGACTTTTTGCGCTTTTTGCCGATAAACTTGCGCGTTATGCATGAGGTTTCTTGACTGACAACTTATTTATGATACGTCTGCGTTGTTTAAATAGTCGGCAAGGTAGAGGCAGCTGCAGCGAATTGAGTTTTTAAAAATAGGTTTGAACGTTTTGTGAAGTGACGTTTTGGAAATTGCATAAAACGTTGCGTTTAAAACATGCACACGAGGTGTCAAAACGAAAAAAGCGTGCGAGAAATCAATTTACCATCTGCCACATCGAGCGACGCTCGGGTCGGCGGGTTCAGCGGGGTTCACCCGAGCGAGAGTTACGAGACGCGGGGTTGCCATTGTTTTAATCGTTTGCAGTGTTTATGCCGAGCAGCTGCGCCGTGTTGTGGATCACTTGTCAGACGGTCTCAAAATTTGAATAATTTGTCTGTCGGCGTGCCCGCTTGTAACTTTTCCAATTTTTCGTTTTAAAAGGGGCATCCGAAAACTAGCTTCTTCGCGGTGTTCGACGGTCATGCCGGCACAGGTGCGGCCTGTTATTCTGCCGTCCATTTACACTACAACATCATCCATCATCCTAGCTATCCTCACGATATCAAAACAGCCATGAAGGAAGGATTCACGAAAACCGACAAGAACTTTATATCAAAGTCGAATAGAGAGGTAATGTTTGGAGAGTTTTCTTGAAATTCTCATTGGTTTTTCATCTAAGCCTCAAGTTTTCTAGAATATTTTTCGTTGAGATTTGGCGTATAGAATACGGTTTGCTTTTAGGGCCTGAAAAGCGGCTCCACTGTGCTTTGCTGCCTTCTACGAGACAAGGAAATGTACTTGGCCTGGCTCGGAGATTCGCAGGCCATTTTGGTTCGCGACGGCGCAGCGATCGAAATGATGAAACCCCATAAACCAGACAGAGAGGTACGGATGTTTAACAATTGTCTTCCTCGTTTACGTTTGATGCGAAATGCCGCTCATGCCGTTGTCTGTGCACGTAACAGGACGAACGAGAACGAATCGAAAGGTTAGGCGGTTGCGTCGTACATTTTGGAACCTGGCGCGTCAATGGGACGCTGGCTGTATCTCGAGCGATCGGTAAATTTGGCTCGGCGTGAATTATTGTTTCGCCCAGTCGAGCTTCCTCTGATTTTTCGTTTTTGCGTCTGTAGGAGACGCGGAATACAAACCTTTTGTCAGCAGCGATCCTGACGTGGACGTCACGCATTTAGACGGAAAGGAAGACTTCATAATTTTGGCCTGCGATGGCCTTTGGGATGTCCTCGGGCCCAATGATGTCGTTACGCAAGTTTATTCCCATTTGGCACAAAGTCATGGTGAGTTTGTCGCACTTATTTCATCAGGTTACGAGATCTATGAAAAAGCAAATAAATGTCACTGCATAATTTAAAGTGTCGGAAATCGCTCGGACGATTTCTTGTCGTTTTAAATTAACTTTGCTTTTTCAAAGGTGATGCCGATAGCGTGGCGGCCAAGTTGGTGCAAGTTGCCAAGCAGAAGGGATCGGGAGACAACATCACAGTTCTGGCTGTGTTTTTGCGCGACGTCAGCGAGTTGATTAGCGATTTGGTGGTTCCGGAATCTCCCGTGAAAGACGCGAGCTTTTCGAGCCACGTTCCCGCCGAACCCGTAAATGGAAATCCGTTTGCAGAGTCCATCCATCTGGAAACCGGCACGACGGTCTCGTTCGAATCGTTCGGAAACGAGTTTGTGAGAGTGGAATCCAGCGAGACGTGTCTGACCAATGCGATACAGACTTCCGGCGACGGCACCTTTCCGCCAACTAATCCCGCATTTGCGCAGGAGCTTCTTCCCGAGTGGGGCGCTGCCAACTTCAGCCAGCAGATGGAAGGCGGCGTCGCGGCCGGCTTTGCGGATTATTTACCCACCGATCGGAAAAATTTTCCACCCTTTGAAAATCCGTTTGGCCAGTACGAGCAGCCGGACCTTGGCTTCGGACGCCCGGACCAATTGGGGTTAGACAGCCAATTTTATGCTTACACCAAAGTTGAAAGCTTCCCCGAGTACCAAGGCAGAACGGAACAGGATAACCTAGTGGAGTTTGAGAACAACGTAGCAGATTGGCCGGATAATGCGCCTGGCGTCGGACTCGGAACTAATAGCTTCGGTTTAGAGGCGCAATACGACAGCAACGCACTTCCTAAAGGGCCGTTTGACCCCGTCAAGCCGTTCCAATCTAATTTGTCCCCCGATGCCGAGCCGTTCGTCATGGGGAGTCGCGCCCACGTGGGAGACGAGTTTTCTCAAAACATTTCGCACGTTCCTTCGCAACCCTTGGAGGCTTTTATAGATGCGAAACCGTACACGCCGTACGGCCACGTAGAAGCGGATGTTGTGCAAAACGTGGCGCCGTTGACGAGTGCCGCGCCAGATCTGCTGGCGTCTGGCGATGCGTTCTTCATCGGCAACGACCAAATCGAATCTAGTACGGAAATTCCGACGGCACCCCCTGCCGAAAGCGGGTTATTCGATGACATCTGCACCGCGAATGCAGTTTCTGATGCCGAACGGTTGGAATTCGATTACGTCGGTGGGAAAACCAACCTGGAAGAATTTGCGGAGTCTGAAGGGTTGCAATCCCAGAGTCCATCCGAGGGCATCCTGGAAAGCCCATCTTTTGAGGGCCAGCAACAATTCGGCGATGAGCTCGCCGTTCAACAAGACAATGCCGTTCAGAGCCCGGAGTCTGAAAATATTGCCTTCGTGCACGATTTCGAAATCTGTCCGTCGGACGATATTCCGAAACCATCCACCGAAGACTTTGCAATTGAAGACATCGAGCAGTTCACTACGATAGAAGCACAGCCGCTGCAGAGTCCCGAACGGGACGATATTGGTTTTGAACGGGATCTCTATCAAAGTGAGACTTCTGAAGAGCTCCGCAGCCCGTCCATCGAAGGTTTTAACGCCAGAGACGACCTTGTAGAAGTCGTCAAACAGACTCCGGCGGAGTTAGATGATGGCGAAGCAACGTCCGATATCCATCAAAACCTGGGCTCCGAGTTCCACGACAGGTTTGCGGAAGCAACCCCTGAACAAGAATTGGAATTTACCACGAACCAATTCGAGCAAGACATCCTTGCTTCGGAAAATCAAGAGAAGCGGGCCGTGGAGGCTTCGTCCCCAGTAGTCGAAGAACTGGCCAACGCCCCGGAACTGGATAACTGGAGAACCTCGGAGATGGAGCATGTGGCGTTTGAAATCAAGCAAGAAAATGCTGCGATTCAGCAAGAGCAAACGCACCAGCACGAGACTGAAGATGTCAATGTTGGTTTGGAAGACCAGGAAGTGCCCTCGCAGACTGCCGAAGCATTGACCAACGTGGAAACGATGGTGTCCGAAGTGAAGTTTGACTATCTGGAGAATTCTTCGGAGATTTCTTCCGAGGCCTTGGTCCCCGACGTTGATCTTCTGTCCGCCCTCGATGTTGATGCGAAAGGAGCCGAAGCACCCGTCGTGAATGCTATTCCGGATACCGTGCCCATTGCCGATGACGTCGAGGACGACGAATCGGAAGATGGCGAAGAGTGGAAATTCTACCGTTCCGATAGGGCAGAGCAGAAACCCGCCGAAAATGCAGAAGCGCAGCCTGTCGAGTTGGCCGGCTTGAACGGACATGCAGATGCCGAGATTTTAACTTCGGATTTAAACGCGGAAGACATCGCAGTCACTGACCTTAACAATTCCGCTGGAACGGAAGCAGACATCAACAGTTCCTTTGACGAATTGAACATCAGAAGCACCAAATCCCAAGATGTGTCAGTGGTTACTGAAACAGCAGAATTGCCGCCACTCGATATACCTCTGGGACTCGAGGAAGTTAAAGCAGTCCCTATCGAGGAGACGCCCAAGGTTGCCGAAGCCCCGAAAGAACCCGCTAAACCCAAAGTTCCTACCACGAAAACCGCGGCGAAATCTACTACGACTAAAACTGTTGGGAGCAAAGTATCCTCGGCTGCTGCAAGCCAGAAATCGGCTTCTTCTGGCAAGGTTGGCGCCTCAAAACCAACCGAGGCTCAGAAGCGACCTGTCCCCAAAGCGGCTGCGCCAAAAACCGGCGCAGCGCCAGCATCGAAACCCTTGGCAGCTACACAAAAGTCATCCACGGCCGCGGCTAAACCTTTAAAGACTGCCACGGCAAAAGCTGCAGTTGCTCCTCCCAAAAAGCCCGCTCCCATTGCCGATGCCACGAAGAAGGTTCCGGCAGCAAAACCAAAGCCGTTGCCTACAACTTCAAATGCGGGGACCGCTGCCCGGGTTGCGCCTGTAAGACCACTGGTCGATCCGGCCGGCAAAAAGCCTTCGAGCGCCTCTTCGTCTGTCGTCAAAGTGTCCAAGGAGCAGAGCAATGTGCGCAGCAAGGCACCTGCCGCAGCAAACGGCGTCGCCAAAGACACCTCGTTTGCCGCGAAAAAGCTGACCACTGCATCTTCCGTCACGTCACGTCTTACCACCAAGCCGAGCAGCGCACCGGTCAAGGAGGCCATCAAAAAAGACGCTGCAAAAACCTCTACCGTCAGCCGGACGGCTTCCGCGCGGGTGGATGTGAAGCAAACCAAGGAGACCGTCAACAAGCAGATTTCGGTGGTGTCTAAAAGGGTCACAACTACCACCACCACCGCCAAGACCAGCTCCGTCAACGGATCGAAAGGCCCCGTTGCGACGTCTTCTCCGAAAGCACCAGTTTCGGCTTCCAGCAACAAGGATGCTGCCGAGAAGAAACCCTCTTCTGGGGTAAAGGCGGCTCCGAAGCCGAGAACCCCGATCGCTAGGTCCTTGCTCAACTCCTCCTCCCCGAACAACGCCAGTACCGCAAGATCGCCGCTGTCCAAGACAAACACGCCATCGAAGACTCCCGTGGCCGCAGTTCGAGAGAGGGGCACGATGTCAAAATCGCCCCTCAAGTCTTCCTCCACCCCCGGGAAACCCATCCGGAAATCGCCAGCCGCAACAGTGACAACCATTACCGGGAAGTCGCCGGCCAAAGGCAAAGTCGAGGAAGCCACGAACGAGAAAGGGATTCTAGACGCAACGTCCAAGGAGAACGGTGCCACCGAAAATGGAGTGCAAAATGGCGTCGACCACCACCACCCCCTGGAAAACGGCAACGGGCACGGTGTGGAAGGCGAGGAGCACTCTGAACAGCAGCAAGGCGAGGCTGATTTGGTGTTGGTGTGAACTTATTAAGGTAAATTTTTCCTTCTCGTATCGGTGAGATATAGCAGCGCGGTCGATTGGACTTGCCTTTACGATTACGAGACAAACTTGGAGCACCCATGCGCGGGTGGGACGGACGTAATCCCGGGGCCACATTTTCAACCACACACAACCAAAATTGGCAACGTACTCGGCTCACCTGATCGGATCTTCTCGATCACCTGATCACATCTAACCAATCGGGGGACGGGAGTGCGTTGCAAATTTTGGTTGTATGAGGTTGAAAATGTGGCCCCTGCACTTGATGAGAAAGCACTAAGATCATGATCTATAGATGTAGACTGGTCTTCCGACTCCTCCATTTTTCAATGGGGAACTCGAGTTAGGGACAAAAGTTC
>JAQGCC010002148.1:0-19655 GCA_034698905.1 Xestoiulus laeticollis | reverse complement strand
AAAAACTGTTCGCACGATGGAGTTTGCAATCGTGACAGGAAAGTCGCGGCTTTATTGGCTCCGTGAGAACGGGGCTTGAGAATTGGATTTAGAGAATCCAAGATGGAGGGGGTGAGAATGGATTAGGGAATCCAAGATGGAGGGGATGAGAATGGATTTAGGGGATCCAAGATGGAGGGGGTGAGAATGGATCAGGGAATCCAAGATGGAGGGGATGAGAATGGATTTAGGGAATCCATGATGGAGGGGGTGAGAATGGATCAGGGAATCCAAGATGGAGGGGGTGAGAATGGATTTAGGGAATCCAAGATGGAGGGGGTGAGAATGGATCAGGGAATCCAAGATGGAGGGTCTGAGACGAACTTAAGGGAGACCAGGATGGAGGGTCTAAAAAAAGGATTAGGGAATCCAAGGTGAAAGAGATGAGAATGGATTAGCAGATCCAAGATGGAAGGGATGAGAATGTAAATCCAAGATGGCGGGTCTTAGACGAACTTAAGGGAAACCAAGATGGAGGGGATGAAAAAAAGGATTAGGGAGACCAATATGGAAGGGATGAGAATGGATTAGCAAATACAAGATGGAAGGGTTGAGAATGAGTTATAGGGAATCCAAGATGGCGGCTATGATAAAACCTTAAATATAGAGGGTATGGTAAAGGTTTGAGAAATTCAAGATAGTTGCTTTTATAAAATCTGAAATATGAAAGGCATATAGAATAGGAAATGAAGATGACATCTCTGAAAAAGCCTTTGGGAATTCAAGATGGCGACTAAGTGGGGAAATAAGATTCTAAATGCATCACAGAAAAGAGGGGTTACACACAAAAGCAACAGTTTGAGGCCCCTAATGGATGGCAATCACTGCTGGCATCGAGCTCATGCAGGGTTGCTCGCCATCTGGGGCGAAAACCCTTAATTCCTCAAGTTGGAGGAATTTTGGACCTCGCATTGGATTTTATTTTTAGGACTTCGTCACGATCCAATCCGATTTCACGTGCCACTCTGCGACTAGTCACATCTGCCGCATTAGACTCTATGCTGGGGAGTTGGGTGGGTGAGCTTGTCCTGAGCTGCTGCTGTTTCGTAGCGGTCATTGCGGGTTGGTCATTCATTGGACATTGGTCGTTGGCCGTTTTGGCCATTCGTCATTTCCTTCGCCAAAACCTTTAAAAAAAAAGGAAGAAGAAAAGGAGAAATGGAAGAAATTGAAGGGGGGGTTGGAGGAAATAGGAAACAGAAATCGATGCCGTGTCATAAATTGTCATTTTTAGAGGGGGGAAATGGGCGAATTTGAACGAATGGTCAGCGGGGGAAAAGGGAGGAGGAGGAGGATAAGTGCTAATACATCATGCCGGAGGAATGTACGAAGAAAGGGAAAGAATAAAAACAATGAGTCCGAAGAGAGGATAGGAAAGAAAAAAGATAATGTCGCACCTGAGGCGGGGGTCGCTCGGGAAGGCCGTCCACACCTACACCATTCAGGAGATGTTAGTACATATACTACATGTTGAACTTTATCTAGAACAGGGGAGCATTAAGGAAATAATGAAAAATTTAATAGCATTAAATTTGCACTCTTTTTTTCTTCTTGGGGCCGTTCATAAATGACGTCACACACTAGAGGGGGGGGGGGGAGATCACACATTTGTGATGTGTGACGAGGGGGAGGGGGGGGTTAAAAAAATGTGACGTCACATCAAAGAATCAAAAGGCGTTACTTTAAATAACAAGTTTGATCCAAATATTTTTGCAAATTTCAGTTTTCCATTGCCTCCTTTTTAATTACATGTACATCTTTTCTCCTGCAATATCAGAGTGCAGTGCCACATTATACATACAGATTACAATGACATTAACCAGTTTTCAAGAGGGGGGTGTGAGCTTTGTGACGTCATATTTGAGGGGGAAAGAACAGACTTAAGTCTAATGTTGACTAAATCTACCAAAATCGCGTGACGTCATTTATGGACAGCCCCTTTTCCTACAGTATTCAAACCGCTTTAAGGGTGCCGCGACATTTTGTTAGCCCTAGTAGGGTGCCGTGGCGAAAAAAGTTTGTGGAGAGCTGTTCTAGAGCATAATCAATTTCACAATACAGTAGCAATTTAATTTTTAGTAAATTCGGTAGTCCAAGTTTAAAATCTAGGGCTGATGCGTGACGTCATTTATGGAGGGCCCCCTAGACCATTTTATGATAAATCGGATCTACCTGTACGTGTAATGTACAACATTCGGATATTACATTTCTACGAAATGTGACATTATTCTTTAATTAGTTTAATTACAATGACAATGGCGAAACGAAACGAGGTCAAAGTTCATGGGGATGGCTTGATGTCACGTGATGGCGTCCGTGACGTAACTGAGTACGTTTCATTGGCTAGAACGAGGTGGATATGGATGAACGTGTGGCTGTGAGGTGCAATATCTGGCTCGATGCCGCCACGTGGAGGCATCACACTCAAAATGGCGGCTTTTAAACTTGAGAAAAATGCAATTGCAATTGTGCGATGATCTTGCGGTGTCCATGACACGCAAGGACCTATCTTAACTACGTGAAAATATACTACTGCGCATGTTCATTTGATGGTATGGTCGTTATAGGCACTCACTGACGTCACTTCCTGTTAGTTGTCGTCCATATAGACTCGTATGGTCGTTATAGGCACTCACTGACGTCACTTCCGGTTAGTTGTCGTCCATAGACTCTCATGACCAATTGTCAGTAAGGTCATGTGTTTGGCGAACACGGTGGCGTCACTTCCGGTTGGTCAATGTCCAACAATGCCAATTTTCCGTGGTGGCCTGCTCTTGCACGGAGATGAAGGACGTTGTCAGTAGCGTCACTTCCGGTTAGTCGTCGTCATCGTCTGTATCGTCGTCGTCCGTGTCGTCGTCCACGATGCCGATGCGCTTGCCGATGCTCTTGACCGCCGTGGTGACCTGCTCTTGCACGAGGTTGAAGGACATGGCCAGCAGCGCCATGCCGAAGAGAAGGTAGAGGGCGCAGAGGGCGAGCGTGGGCTGGGAATCGTCGTGGATGACCGACTTGCCGGGAACCAGGTCGCCGAAGCCGATGGTCGTCAGGGTGACGAAGCAGAAGTAAGAGGCGTCCAGGAAGTGCCAGCCCTCCCAGAAGGAGAACAGGACGCCACCGCCGCCGATGTAGCCCGTCACCAGGGCGCAGCACAGCCAGATTGGCACGGTCACCTCCAAAGATAATAACAAGAAAATCAGACAAATTTTCAACAAATCTTCCAGAACTTTCAAGACCTCTTCAAGAACTTTCAAGAAATTTTCAAGAACTTTTTCAAGAAATCTTCAAGAATTTTCAGGAAATTTTTAAGAAATCTTCAAGAACTTCAAGAAATCTTCAAAAACTTCAAGAACTGTACAAGAACTTTCAAGAAATTTTCAAGAAATCTTCAAAAACTTCAAGAACTTTCAAGAAATTTTCAAGAACTTCTTCAAGAAATCTTCAAGATCTTTTCTGCCACTCTTTCAAAAGCCATTCGAGAACTATTCAAGAATTCTTCAAGAACTTCGCGAAGAACACTTGAAGAACTTCAAGAAATCTTCAAGCATCTCTCATATGACCATGCATCGACCCTGGTATTGAGGTCCCATCATAAATCTGCCCCTCACCTGCTCCTTGTTTTCCATGTCCTCCTGTTGCTGTTGCTGTTCTTCCGCATCGTACATGTCTCCGTAGTCATCATCTGGGTGGTGGCGATAGTGTTGTTGCTGCTGCTTCCGGCGGCTGCTGTGGCGTCGCAGCGGTTCCATGGACGTGATTCGCTGTGGCGGCGGCGGCGCCTCCTGGTGGTTAGTGACGGCGAAGGCGTCCTTCCTGAGAGGCGATGGTGGCAGATCCACTCTCAGATCCTCCTTGCTCTCCAGCACGTACTTGTTGAGGATGACCGGAACCTCGCTTACGTCCGGCCCTCTGGCGGGGGAGGCTTCTGGCTGGCTCTGGATGGGCGGCGGCGCCATCTGGCGGCGGTAGGCACTACCGTCGTCATCCGGTGGGGCACCGTAGTAGGTGGCACTGCCGTCGTGACTACGGGTGCTGCTGTGGCGGGAGGACCCAGGACGGCTGCTGCGGGTGGAAGGGTAGCGGTGGTAGCGGACGCTGCGTGCCGCTTGGCGGCGCTGAAGTTGTTGCTTCCGGTTGCGCATGCAGAAGTAGCAGCACACCTTCCAGTAGACGAACTTGAAGGACTGTGCCATGGTATCCCCAATGTTGGACATGCAGAAGAGCATGAGGGGAATCCCCACCACCGCATACAGGATGGTCACCACACGGCCCGAAGCCGTCTTTGGGGCCACATTGCCATAACCTAAGAAGAAAACAAAAGGATTCATTCATCAAGGATTTTAAAAAACAAGCTTCAAGAACTCTTTCAGAGATCAGTCAAACAGTATTACAGAAGTCCATCAGGAACTATTTAAGATTAATTAAAAACTCTTTTAGATATCCATCAGGAACACTTGCAGCAATCCATCAAGAGCTTTCAGAAGTATATGTACATCAATTGCTACTTCAGAGATTCATCAAGATCTCGGTCAGAGGTCCATCAAGAGTACTTTCCGAGATCAAGCAAGAACCAACTCTTTCAGAGATCCATCAAGAACACTTTCAGAGATATATAGCAAAAATGGTTTCAGAGATTCATTAAGAGCTTTTTTCGGAAATCTATAAAGAACTCTTTCAGACGTCTAACCAAGAACTATTTCAGAGATCCATCAAGAACACTTTTAGATATCTACCAAAAACTTTCAGAGATCCATCAAGAATTTTCAAAGATCAAGCAAGGGGTCCACGAGCTCTCAAGAACTCTTTCAAAGGTCCATCAACAGCATTTTCCGAGATCCATCAAGAATTTTCAGAGATCAAGCAAGAACTATTTTAGAGATCTATCAAGAATGTTCAGAGATCAAGCAAGAACTAACACTTTCAGAGATCCATCAAGAACACTTTCAGACGTCTACCAAATACTTTCAGAGATCCATCAAGAATTTTCCAAGATTAAGCAAGGGGTCCAACAAGAACTCTGTCATGTATATCCAACAAGAACCCATCAATATACTTCAATGCCATTGCGACATGATCTTATTAAAGGATGAACGTTTAAAGGTCGATAAAGTAATCAGCCGTCATGAAACCTTATTTCATCTTGAATGACGATGGGTTAAACCAGAGGGTCAAAAGTCACTTCATAGGTCGACCCTCGTTATAGTGATTGGAAGGGATTTTTCGTTCAGGTTTTTAAAGGTCTTCAATGTCTCAAACGGTTGATTGAACGACTTTACAAGAGAATTCATTATTATTTTAAAATTAATTCTGTTTTTTTTTTTTTTTTTTGTGTAGCGAGTTGGGTTTAATGCCAGATCCAGAAACGAAAGGTTGAAAACCTCTGATTTTTTTTTGTTGGTGGTGAAAGAGGGTGAAAAAGAGACGAGAGCTAAATTTAAAAGGCAACGTCCCATTTGCTCTCTCTATTCTTTTTTTTAAAATCCACGCATTTCGACACTTATAGAATGTGGACGAATTTTTTCCTCGTCTTCGTCACGTATTAATGCTACCTAAAACTCGCCATTTCGATGCAAATGGCGGACGTTGTTGGTCACAATTTATTCGTGAACGAGGTTAAAATATGGGTGAACGTTTCGTATATCTTCGCTTAATGTGTAACGACATCTAAACCTAATTTCAGTGAAATGCTAGAGAATATGGGAAGATAAAATTTGGAAAAGTACGGGGGGGAAACGGTTTCACGGGACGCCCTATCGTTTGAAAAGTCCGTGACCTAACGAAGGTAGGAAGGCCAGCAAAATGGGGCTACGGACTTTTCAAACGCTCCTCTTTTTTGGCGCCTGCTTATGCCTTAAATCGAAAGACGCGTATATGGAAAGGAGAATAAATTAATGGACGATCATTTCTGATGCTAATTGAAAGTAAAGTCAAAGCGAATCGCGGCCAAAAAAAAAAGACGAGACAAAAATCAATAAAATCATAAATAAATTAAGGAAAACGTGCGAGGATTAGCCAAAACGAAACCATTTTAAAGGTGAGATTAACCGAAAGGAGGGCAAAAAAACAAGATCTCGTTTTTATTATAACAATCCCGAAGTCATTATAATGACGATAAGAACGTTAATGGCAAACAAGCTCCAATTAGAGCCTTCGCGATTCAACAACTTCATATTAGTAATTTGAAAACATTGATTTGAAACGCATCTGCTTTAACAAAATTCTGAATTATCCCCTAATTTTTGTGAGCTGTGTAATTTATCTTTAGGAAGCCTTAAGAACCTCCCGAGAAACCTTTCAAAAACCTTAATAAAGACCTTCAGAAAACCACTAAGGGCTTCACATACAAAGTTGTTCGTATAAGAGCTTGCATGTCCATGGCTATATGGTCATTCGAAAGAGCATAGTATGCATATTGCCCTTACTTATGTAAGGTTAATCCAGTTTTAATCCAACATTGAGTTCCCTATTTAAAAGTTTCTTAGCTTACTGTGTAATCCTAATAATATTTTTCCATATTTCAGTTCTGACGTTTTCGTCATATTTTGAAAATGTTAGCCGTCTTCGTCCTTTTTGTTACATTTATTCGTTTTATTTTTTTAGGATATGCAAACCTTTCTTCGTTGCATTTTTAGGAAGAGCTTGTGTTCCTAAGGGAATTAAGCCTCGCCGCTTTTATCGACAAAATTGAACTTTTTTTTTCCCATTCGATAATATCGCCAAAATTTTTGCGGATATTTCGGAAAGAGAAAAGCAATTTTGGATATTGAAGTTAAAAAGGCGAGAGAAGAAAAAACTGGTTCTCTGCTCTTAAAAAGTTTCCGCCAACATTTACCAGTTGTCCCGGATAGAAAAATTGGCATATGGCACTTATATGGATATATTGGACATGACATATACAAGTGTCTGTATACAGTCATGTATGCACCCTACTTAACTATATACTTGAATTGAATTTATTCACTCTCTCTGTCTAGGTCAGCCAATTTGTACTGCCTTATTAAAACACAACAAAATAGAAATTAATGATAAGTAGTTACAATAATACAGTAAGGGCCGATTGCACCAACAGAGGTTAAGAATAACCTAGAGTTAACCTGCTATGTTACACTAGGTTAACCCACCTTTGCATTGCACAAACATGAGTTATTGAAAAAACGGAGAGAAAGGTTAACCCAGCCAATAGGCAGGGTTAACCTCAGGATAATATAATTATAGAATTAGATGGAGGCCATTTTGTTTTCTGCATGGCTAAAAATGGGTTCCATAACCCTGGGCTATTTTATCAAGGGTTAATTGGTGCAACACATACAGCTAACCTGGAGGTTAACCAGGAGATATATTTTAAACCGAGGTTAGTAAACCTTAGATTTTCACCTCAGTTGGTGCAACCGGCCCTAAGTAATACAATACTGATTGGGCAATGTACGTGTATACACATTTGTAGACCACACCAAACCCGTTAAAGGTCCTTATTCGCCATCATAGGGCCCTAGCTGTTTCAGCATTTCTCTCGGAACAGGGTTAATAAAGGGGAGATGATATAGGCCAAAAAATGGCGATGGCGTCGGAAATCTCGTTAAATATTTAGCGTTCCAAACGCGTTCTATGATTTAAATATTCCATCTTATGAAGTGAATATTTCATCCCTCTTTCTATCTCCTCATCTTCTTTTTCACTCTTGCATCGTGTTTTTGTATAAATGTAGATTTTATCGAAAGAGGAAGGAGCAAATGCCAGAATGCCTCTTACAAGGACCGGCCTTCAAAAATTCAATATCGAATTTCAAGCACTTTTTTTAACCTCCGACAGATTTGATTTAAAGCTGATACTATAAGGTTACAATTTTGAAGTCATTATGGCACCTTTTATGAAGCACGTGGCTTTTTTGTGACATTTTTGAACTGTATTGAATTGAGGTATGGTTGCCGCGCTTTAGTGTTGTGCAAGATAACGCTGCTGTTTGAAAACGGGGCTGTTTGGTGAAATGTGCTCGTTTCGTTTCGCCGTTTCGTGAAAAGTACTCGCATTGGAATCGGGCGCGTTCGGGAGAGGATGCAATTTTTTTTGATCGCGGAAAACGAGGCGATAAAAGTTAATTGGAGTTTAACGAAATCGCCGCTCGGTGCTAACTAAAAAATCCTTGGTTCCTAGCGTTCATTTCGCCCTGCTCGCGTGTGATTCCCGGGGGAATCAGCGAAGGCCGCAAGGGGGCGCCAGCTGCAACTCATCTCAAGCATAAAAAACAATCTCGCATTTTTACTCTATATCACTCTATGCTATTAATATTTAATCGTTTACATCTGGTGGACATTAAAGTGAAGAAATCGATTGGGGACCAAGCGAAGGAAGCTTCTTGAGAAAGCGCTTGCTTAAGCCCTTTCCGAGATGAACGCGAGATTCGGTACATGGCCTTTTTTAATATGGATCAAGTTGATACCAATGACAGCAGAAAAAAAAATTATTACAAACAAACAAAGCCCCTTTTTGTTTTCAATCACTTTGGTAAATGTCGCCATTTTGGGCCTATTAAAATGACATCATGTAGATCCTGAACATATCCACAGATTTCCAGGTTTTTGAAAGGCACTTTTTGTGAACCTATGTTTCCACCCCTTCAAATCACCATTGATGAAGATCGCATTTAAATGCCCATTGTATTGGTAATTCCCTTTTTACAATGGCCTCAATGGACACTTGAAGTTTAAGGACCTTTCATTTACCTGGAGTGTTCCGTGTCCTCCCACCCCTCCCCATTCAACTCACCTATAGTAGTGATGACGATGAGGGAATAGAGCAGCGCCCCAGAAAAGGTCCACTGGATGTCGTCCTCGTCCTGTCCATCATACCCGTTCCTCTTGACCTCGTTGACCAGGTTCAGTTCGAACTCCTTGAGAGTGGAATGGGCCAGTTCGGTCCAGTTGTGCATGTACAGGACGTCCATCTCGTCGGTTTGGACCCAGAGGCGCTCCACTATGGCCTCTCGCTTCTCCCGCATGGCCCTTTTCTTGCCCCTCTCCGCATCCGCCTCAAGGGCCTCGAAGGCGAAGGCGCCCATGATGGTATAGCCTACCACCAGGCTGAAGAGCCCTATGTGCGAGAACAGGAAGGTCCCCGCCGACCGGAAGTAGCGCAGGCAGCGCACACAGCGGCTGCTCGTCCCGCCATCTGCTTCACCCAGCATTGCGATCCTCCTCCTCCTCCTTCTGGATTATCCGGGAACTTATCCCGGATTTCCACTATTTGCTATCCCGGCACTAGCCTCTGGATCTCTGTAAGATGCGATGCTACGTTATCCCGCTCTGTTTCTGTCTGGGTTTTAGGGGAACGATGACGTGCTTATCCCCGGTACTTCTCCTCCCGAATCTCCGGGAACAACAGCCCTGTTATCCCGTTTTCTCGGTTAGTCGGTTTTTCCGGGCACTAGCAAGCGGGCTATCCCGAGATCAGCAATAAAAGAGACGTTTATATCCCGACACAATCCTGTTTTTGCGCTTTTGGACTTTTCTTATCCTGGCATGATCCCGTTTTTCCAGAATGTTCGGGATGCACTTCTGGTCCCCCCACTGTATTAGCTGCGCTCTCTGGCGACCGTCTCTTGCTTCTATTTCTTAGGGAGCAAAGGTTGTTTTCATCCCCGAGCACTTCTCCCTTTCAGAGATGGCTGGATAGATGTTTATCCAGAATGTGGAGTCGCTTCTCCAGGAGCATCATCTTTATCCCGTTTTTCGTCGTACTCCATTATGGTCACTGTATTATCCCTGAATTAATGTTTTCCGGTTGGCGCCCCCTACCGGTCTCGCTATGTCTCCCTTTTTCTTCTCTGGGATAGACTAACTTGTTTATTCCTACGTTCGTTATCCCGTTTTTCCAGTTGGCGCCCTCTGGCGGTCTGGCTCCTTCTCGGGGATAGACGAACGTCTTTATCCCGCGTCTTCGTTACCTGGCCGTGTGAGGGTTTTTGATTTTTTTTTTTTTTTTTTGGCTGTTCCCGACCCCTGGCCGTGACGTCATCGCGAGCCTGTCCTCCGCCCTGTGGGGATGTGGGGAGACCCATTTGGCTCGTTATCCCAACCAATCCCGTTGTCGTTCCCAGAGGCGCTGTTACGACGCCAGAGTCTTAAGCTTGACGCCCAGCCTGGTTTTCTGATTCTTCTAACCTCGGTCGAGTTGATGCAATTGTTAACAATGATGTTGGAAGGCGTCACCTGACTCAAATTTGCGTTTAAACGATGTGTGGGGGGCGAACACAGCCAATTTTCACTCAATTTTTGAATTCAATTCGTCAAATAGACGAGCGTTTCCATGGCAACCGAGGACTGCAGACATCATGGCTGCCAATCTTTTCTGGCTTTTTTGGGGTGGGGGTTCAGTTCTATCTTGTCTTATAGACGAAATAAAATTTGGACAAATTTACGGAAGCTCAGAGCGGACAGGGTACAGTGGTGCCAATTATAAAACAGCATAAACTTAATTGTCCGAACTGAGACATGATATAATTGGTGTACATAATTTTGTATTATGTTGAAAATTTTGATAAATAAATACCGGAAGTTGTCATGGAGGTGACGCCCTCTGCGGGTAAGATGGAGAAACATTAAAACATTTGTTTGTTTGTTTGTTTATAATAAGCCTAGACAAATAAACGTGTTGTTATGTTAGGTGAACAACGAAATTGAAGAAGTCGTATTATAGCATAATGGTTGGCCGCCTGCTGTTGTGTTTTTAGCCGAGTTTATAGATGACGTCACTGCCATCTGCCATTACCCTAAAACAAAATAAATACATGTAGAAGAAAAATAATTGGCCGTGTTTTTTGGATACCGGAAGTGAGGTTACGCTGAAATAGCCAAGTGCTCCAACGTATGATATTTATTGTTTACAATGGCGTTTCGAGTTTATGCTATGCTTTTATCAAGGTTTGATCAACATCTTTTTAACAAAAGATGTTTATTCCAGGAAACGGTACAAAAACAGTGAAATTTTACGATCAATTTTGTGATTTTAGGTCGCCATTTTGAAGTTGTGAAACCCAGGCTTTAGTAACGTTTTTTTTATTTTTTTTTATACTGTAGTTTCTATATCGAGAATCGTGCAAAAAGGTTTGTCAGGATGCCAAGAAACCGAAAATGAAACTAGCGGTTTCGGTTTCATCGTTATTTTTTAAGTTTTAAACGAACTTTTAGAAGCAAACAAAACTTTAAAAAGGGGGAACGAAAGTTAAAAAAAGTTGGGAAACGCTGCCGTTGGATGGCGTCACCGGTGTGGCGGAAGTGCGATGACGTCACTTCCGATTTCACTTTGGAATATCGTGTTCTGATACAAAATGGCGGCTCGACTTCGGTTTGTTCTTTTTTATTTTGCTGCTTAGAAAGTTGAAATTTGTGAGTGCTTTCACATCGAAATTGAAGTGATGAATTTGGGACAAAGTCGATGAAGTTTCTAACATTATTATGGTGAGTTAAAACAAAGCTTCTCAAAACAAGAATTCCAAAAATAATTTTATTCATGTAAGACGATAAAATTTGGTTCAACTTTTTTTTACAATTGCGAAATTCGTTTTAAAAATGTTATTTTGACATCACATTCTTTCTCTCGTCTGTTCGTATCAATTTGTTTATGTTTAACCCTGAAGTATATGAAATACGCCGGATTCCGGTTTATTAGAATATTTTGAAAAATTCCTGGTTACGGAAGCTCAGAGCAGACAGGTTGTTGTTTGGCCGACACAACATACGAGTCGTCCGCAAAATTTCATTCAGAATCCTGTTTCATGATTGGCTATAGTTTTCGACGTGAACATGCAGACATCAGAACGGGCAAATCTTCCGCTCTGAGCTTCCGTAAATCTTAGATAAAAGAAAATTTAGATTAATTTATGGAAGCTCGTCTTATGTGCAATGTGCTGCACGCCAATACGTCTTTCTTGTCGTATTGGTCAAACAAGACCATGTCTACTCTGGGATTCCGTAACAAGGAATTTATCAGAATGCCGATAAAAAGCGATTTGGGTAGGATTTATGTAAATGTACAATTACGGTCAGAGGTCACTGGTCCAGCCGCTATCTTTTACCAATTGACGACTCCAGGGATGTACTTGTCGATAAGAGATTGGTAGTAGGGAGTCAATGCTTCGATGTCTGGCATCTCGTCCGACTTGGTGTAAAGGTCGAATTTGCTGCAATTTTGAAGGAAAACAAAGATATGAATTACGAAGGGCGTAAACTGATGAGGACATGATACTTCAGTTGGATGGGATCTTACTTGAAGGCCTGCACCCAGGGGAGCATTTTTATGTCGTTTTCGTTGCATAGGTGGCGGTAGTCACCTTCATTGTGCCAAGGGTAGAAGGAATGGTAGCGGATCATGTAGAGGCCCTCCGCGGGCAGGGTGCTGCCATGGTTCCGTAGTACGCGATATAGGTACTCGTCGTGACCCCACGACATCAATACCTTGTCCAGACCGCAGTTCAAGGTGTACATGCCTAGAGTAGTGCTAAAGGAACAACGACGGAAGAATATAGGATTATGAGCGGTAATGGAAAGGACTCTTGTCAAAGACTATGGACAGGACAATGATTCTTGTGGAAGACTATTAGAAAGAGCAATAATTCTCGTGAAAGACTATGGAAATTACAAGGATTCTTGTGGAAAAACCATGGAAATTGACAGGAATCTTGTAGAAGACTATGGAAAGGACAGTGATTCTTGTAGAATACTATGGAAATGACAAGGATTTTTGTGGAAGACTATTGAAATGACAAGGATTCTTGAAGAAGACTATGGAAGGAATAATAATTCTTGTGGAAGACTACGGACAGGACAATGATTCTTGTGGAAGATTAGTAGAAAGAGCAATAATTATCGTGAAAGACTATGGAAATGACAAGGATTCTTGTGAAAAACCATGGAAATTGACAGAAATCTTGTAAAAAACCATGGAAATTGACAGGAATCTTGTAGAAGACTATGGAAGGAATAATAATTCTTGTAGAAGACTATGGAAAGGACAGTGATTCTTGTGGAAGACTATGGAAGGAATAATAATTCTTGTAGAAGACTATGGAAAGAACAAAAATTCACGTGAAAGACTGGAAATGACAAGAATTCGTGTAGAAGACTGGAAATGATGAGACAATGGAAAATACAAGAATTCTTAAGAAATTCTGTTATTCTTTGACAAGGATTCTTGAGTAAAAATCTGTTGCTAAGCATGGAATAGCCAAGCACGCCTGAACATTTCATTTAAATCTCCTGTTTTCCAGTGCATCACAACTTAATCACCGAGCGTGTGGTAAGCTTTTAGCCAAGTCTTGAAGAATGCTCGTGAATTCTTGCGGACTTACTTGTAGTCTGGATTGTACAGATCAGGATTAGCTTTAAAGCTGCAGTCGCGATAGACGATGGACTCTGCGAATGCACATCCCACCGGAAACGTGTCTCCCACCACGGCCCACTGCCAAGAAGAAACCACAAGTTCAAGCCATGAGAGCACAATTATTTGATCTTCCACATCCAACCCATTACGTGTGTGTATACTCACCTGCTGTTCACCTCCGATGAGGGCCATGACTTTGCCAAGGTCATGAACCAGACCAGTCAGGTGAAGCCAGTCCATCGAGGGGTCGGGGTAAGCTTCCCGGATGCGCTCGGCCGTCTGGAAGGCGTGGATGATGTTCGGAACGTCGACCTGAAGAGAGGGAGATAATCGCCCATTAACGCTAACTCTGTTAGTGAAAGATGGAACTGAGTTGAATTGAATTGAGAAGGTGGTAACAACAATTTGATGGCCACATAATGACCAATTTGATGGACAGTGAAAGGAGGATATCGTCATAATCGATAATTATTCTAATTGATGGGAGTTGGCCCAACACTACCCCCTGAAATGATGGATCATTAAGTGAATTGCTTAATCGTCAATTAGCGTTAATTTACATCAGGATCACTTTCGTCCACCAGACAGTTGAGCTTCTGCAGTGCCTCCATGACGTTCATTTTTGAACTGTCGAATTTGGTCCATTGGGCGATCTGTCATGGATAAAAATGTCCATCAAGATAATGATCCGTTAAATTAACGAGCGATTAGTAATCGTCGATTATACCTTGCTTTTGACAAAATCAACCGTCTGGAAGGTGTGCATCTTCAGATACGTTTGCCGGACTCTTTCTTGAATAGGGTCATTCTGGATTAAATTTTGTACACAACAAGAGGAGTCAATTAATTACTCAACTTGTGTATTTTCAAGCACCATTCCCAAATGGGCTTGAAATGGCAGGGAAATTCCCCGACACTAACCTCATCGATGACGTAATTCCTGAAGAGGGATTTATCCTTTTTGGCAGTCACTTCGTTGATTACTCCTCCTCCTCGGAGGCGCATAGGACGGTAAATAAGAGATGGATCAAGAAGAGAAATGGGCTCAGAAGTCTGCCAAAATAAGATGAAATTCGAAGAAATTTCGATTATACAACTCTCCAAACAAGTTATATACGTACATGTGCATGGTCATATTAAAAAAAAAAAATAATTCAGTCGTCAGGATGGTGCGGGAATATTGTTTTAAAGGCAGGGAAATTGAAAATGTCATTTCTGTGGAAACACTGCTATGAATTTTGGTATTTAACCTATACACTTTATGGCATTTCAATACAGCATATTGAGGCTTTGAATTGAAATGTTTTTACTCACCATGGTGCGTTTGAGAAGTTTCCCTGGTTGTTGGGTCACGCGATTGTCGATCTTTGAATGAAAATGAATACGAGAGCTCCTAACGATGATTCTGAATTCGTCAGGTCAAAGGTCACGGTTTCAAAATTAGGGAGATGAGCTATCAGCAGTACACACCTCGACCCAATGATATGTAACGAGCGAATTGGACGAGAAAGGTCATCCATACATTGATACGCGCGCTTGAAGAGAAGGTCAAAGGTCAACCTGCCAAGTGGCAATCTTAAGGTGTTGGATTTCAGGGGAAAATCTGATACAAGCCAAGAAGCACAAGGCATCATATTAACGTTTAAATCGAAAAGTTGATCATAGTTGATTTCGAACTATCATTTTTATTTTATTACACCATTATGGACCTTCGATCAGTGCTTCGATATCACCATCAGATTAATAAGATGTAATTATATCAAAGTTGCATTTAATTGGACTTTATAAAGCAAAGAAAAATTGGCCCTTGATGAGGGTTCGGTTTGGCCCCCCAGACTCTTTTGTAGTCCCAGTGGAAATGGCATACTTTAAGATAATTTCATTCTATATTTCCTTACATTATTCTCAAATTTATTGAAGTCGTCAGGTTAATTAATAAACCCTTTAGTGCGAAATATTTAGCGGTAGCAGACATTGACATCCGTAGAAGTTCATTCGAACTTTGTAGCAAAGCTTTTTTTTAACTTCTCGGCAAGCTGACTTATGAAACTTAACGAATAATCGCTCGAATTCTGACCTCTCAACTCTTTATCTGTAAGATTCGGTAACTGAACGAATATGCGTTTTGCAACTCTCTTGAAATTGGTCGAAGGCTCGTCCGTCCAGAGTTCATCAAGTCCCAACCCCCGAAAAATAACTGCTAAAGTGATCCTATCTCGAGGTTTAGGATCATATTACTTCAAATTTATTCCTCGCTTATGACTGGCGCTAAACCGATGCCTGTGACTACCTACACAAGCCAAGTAAACGAAGAAACAAAAAGAGAAAAATACAACTGCATTTCCAACATCGTGTTTATTAGGCATCGTACAAAGTGCGAGGAAAAAAAATAAAAAGCCACGGAGGATTGAATCGGCAGTTTCGTTAACCTTTAAACCATCCTGAGTTTCTTCAAATAAAGTTGTATCGTTACCAGATTCTTTTCGTTACAATTTGAGAACTAAATTTATCGTGAAAATATTAACCAAAATGCTTTACAAAAATAGAAGCACTCTGGGGAAACCGTTTTTCGAAAATTTACAAAAATATCCTTTTTGTCGAAGTGAAAAAAAAAAAATGCTCTATAACCTTCTTTGGCATTATCGATCGAAATATTTCCGAATATTGTCATTAAGTGAAAAAAAGCAAAAGGCATCGGTAACGTTTCGTTTTCGAATATTCCGGTCGCTATCAGACTTGTAACTTTTATACAATTTAAATGTTGCATGCTCGGGGACCCTCTTTGGCATAACGCGATTTACAGCATTTCGATGGTAGAGAGAAATGGAAAAAGGATTAATCGGCGCTTGCGGTTTGCTTGATTTCAGGCCATATGTCCTCCTCCCTGATGACCTTCAAGTCCTGGAACTGCAGGTCCGGTTGTGCGGGATAAACGACCCTGAGCTGGTGCTCGTGGTTGACCACCTTGACTTGCTGAATTCGCATCAGGCAGCGGGTAGACTCTAGCTCCTCATTGTGCAGGTCCAGCTTGATTGTCTCTCGGATAAGGGCAGCCATCACCTCCTTGCAAGCTCCAAGAGTCACCGTCCCGGTCACTTCCACGAAAACGTCAGTTGTGTCCGGACCAATCTGAATGAAAAGTAAAAATGGGAGATAGTCATCGACCGAGTGCGCAAGATGTGCCTCCGAAGCGATGAAGTGGCAACGGACCTTAGAGACGTCGCTGTTTGTGATTGGCGGAAACGAGATGATTTGACCGTCTTGAGCGACTAAACACGGAAACAAAGGTTTGTCGTCCAGCAGATGCAAATACCTAAAAAAAATCCGGTTAGACGAGAGTTAGAATTTCGAAGCGTTACAATGTAGCAAAGATATGTGTTCCGTAAAAGTGAAAACCCGATTCTCACTTGTGAATGCCCGAATAGGTGTTCCTCTTTTTCTCCTTCCTGACTGCATCGGCCTCTCGTTTCAGCTGGGTGAACAGTTCGAGTGCAGACACTGCTTTCGGCCGCCCGATCGGTTTAATCTGAAAACGAATGCTCGGTCAGCTTTGCGTTCGGTGGCAACTGGAATCGGAACAGTGGTACTCACCAGGATGTTGGGCGGTGGACGAGCGTCGTAAACGAGGTTCGTCCCGACTTTGCTCAAGTCATGGGTGGCGATGGTGGCCACCGTGCGCTTTGCGCATTCGTTGTCGTGCAGACGAGTCTGAAAAGATACATTCGGATAAGTTTCCTGAAATTCTGACTTCGGAATGCTCGATGGATTAAGCACTGACCTGTAGAGAGATGAACTTTTTGAAATTTCCGGGGCTCTTCAGGTCGATGTCCCTAATTATGCAACACACGACGTACGGCCTGACGTCTTTGGTAGCTTCCTGGACGACGACAGTTGGCGTGTCGTCTCTGATGCGCAGAATTTGGATGCTGTCCACGATCTGGAAAACGAAATCGATGTTAGAATTCGCGAAATTTTAACTTATGCTATCTCGCGGCCGTGCTTTAGGACGCTAACTTTGTCCATCTGGTCCTCGTCGTCGTCGGCCTGTCCTTTTCCTTTCTTCTTCCTTTTCTTCTTGGACTTTCCGTCGTCTGCGGCGTCGGGTTTCTCCCTGGGACAGTGGGAGCGGATGTAGTCGATGACCTGCTTGTGGTGGCATTGGGTGACCATCTTGAGCAGGCGGCGGTCGGCCAGCGGGTTACCGATTAGGAATATCTCCTTGAGCTTCGGGGAGTCGCCCAGCTCGCCAGCTACGGTGGCCACCGCGTTCTCCTCCATATCCAGCACCTTGAGAGAGGGAAGTTTGGCTATGCCAACCGGGATGGCGGTGATCCGGTTGCCTCTGGCCTTCAGCTCGGACAGGTGCAGCAGGCAGCCCTCCAGTAGCGGAGGCGGAAAAACCTGCAGCCATCAAAAATAAAGATAGAAATTATCCAGTCAATAGAATGATGGAAACCAATTGAATTTCTCTATTGTTCTCTATGGCATTTTAGACCAGGGAATGGACCTTTTTAAATGAAAGCATTCTCTCACACAACCTAGTCAACAAACTTGTCATCCCGGCAACCGGTGCCGGCACCGGCTCCGACAAAGCAAAACTGACACGTGCGTGGCACAATTGATTGCATCATTCTTGACAAAGTTGACATTGTGGGGTAGATTATACTCTACCTCGAAACGGTTATGCGAGACGTCGAGGACTGTGAGTCGACCCAACTTGCGGCATGCGTCCGGTAGATCGGACAGCAGGTTGGACGACAGGTTGAGGGTGTGCAGCTGCTCCAGGCCACCGAAGGAGTCCGGCAAACTTCCGATGGAGTTGCGGGACAGGTCCAGATGCTTGAGTTGCCGTAGATGACCAACGGCGTCCGGCACTGAGACAAGGGCATTGCCGTGAAGGGACAGTTTGGTCAGGTTTATCAGTCCACCAACGGCCTCCGGCAATAGGCCCAATGAGGCCCGGCTGATCTCGAGGTAGTTGAGCTTGCTCAGACCGAACACGGACTCATCCAGACCCTCCTTTGAGATGCGCTCGCTGATCTCGGGGCCGGACAACACCAGCTCGCAACGGTTTTCGGCCGCTGCCACTCGGATTTCGGCCCATTTCGACATTTTTGACAGGTGAAGGGATTGAGAAGAATGGACCTCGATGTTGAATCACGATGCAACGATGACGGCCATCTTGTTTGTTTCTACTTTGCCAATGTGACCAACTTCCGGTTGGGTTTTGTAAGACTCGAATTTACGCTTTCGCGTCGCTAATAATGCCAATAATAATAATTTTTATTGCTTTTGAAGTGTCTTTAATGATTTATTAACACACAGAATATTTCTATCTGGAAATTAAACTTTGAATGAGATTAAGTAAATTAGTCTTTAAATCGCACCTGAATCTAGATGCTTAACTCGAGTGCGATTGAAAATTCGAGCCTTGCAGGTTTCCGTACTTTTACGGAAACTGGTTCAGGCCAAGCGGTTTTTTTTTGCACCTATTTTTTATACCTTTTTATAATTATTAATGGTAATAGCAATTTATGTATTGCTTTTTTTAGAGTCATTAACGTTTAACATTTTGTAAATTACAGAGAATTATGATGGTTTAAAATAGTATATCCAAAGTCTAGTGGGGTAGGCTTATATAAGAGGTTTCCGTAGTTTACTACGGAGACCTGTTAAGGCTGAATATAATTTTTCTAGGTATCCAGGGTGAGCGCGTTTCTCAAAATGATTTTTCGTAAGCTTTTCAAACATTCTAAATGGACGACCATTAGCCAAATAAGCGTGTTAAATCCATCGTAATGTTAATGTTTTTTCCCACAATAATTTCTCAAACTTTTGGCAATTAAAATATCTCTGAGAAAACTAGAGTGTGATGAATATACATGTACATATATTATGCATAAATATTTTGCTTGCATTTAATTAATTTATTTTGTCAGTTTTTCAATAAGTTATATTAATTAACTCTTTGTTGCCTTAATTTTATTACAATTATGTGTAATTATATTTAAGAAAAATGTAAAAGCCATATCTAGCATTTGAATGGCCATTTAATGGTATACAATATACTACATGTACCTTTATAAAACAATGGGTAATCGTAAACTTCTTAATAATACCTTTATTGGAACTCTCAAATTCATTTTTTTCTTAAGGTGCGTTCATACTGCACGAAAATGTAAAACAAAAACTGTTTTACAAGACGATCTCAAGCTGGGTTTCTCACCACGTGAAAATAGAAA
>JAQGCC010002147.1:0-19680 GCA_034698905.1 Xestoiulus laeticollis | reverse complement strand
ACGAATGCTCGAGAACACTTGCTCGCAAACTGTGCTCAGGCAGTGGAAACGGGAGCCTTCACGAACGTCCGCGAACGTTCGCGAACGCTCGCGAACGCTTGAGAACGTTCGCGAACAATGCTCGTTTGGTGGAAACCCGGCTTAACAGTTTCCAAAATTAAATTAAAAAATAATTTAGAAAAAAAGGCTTATTCTAGTATGCAACCCTCTTATGTCATAAATATTTACCGAAACCGAAGATCCTTCCTTCAAAGGCAGGGGCGTTGAAGTGGCCGATGGTCGAAGCCCTAGAGGTGGTTTTTCAGATATTCTATGATCGTTAAGCTAGAAAAAATAAAATAATGTGTCAACACATCATAACGAGGGTAATAATTCAACAAATAAATTCTTATTTTTTATGATCACCTTTGATTTTGTTCCATTTCCAATAGGAGATTGTGTCCCTGTATCAATTACATCCTCATCTTCAGTTGGCACTGAATTAGCTACGGATTAAATGGATGAAATCATAAAATTATATTACAAAAAGATTGAAGAATTCCTAAGGATTATTAGCTTTACTTACACTTACGGAAATGTGATGTCAAGACTCTTTCCTGTACGAGTTTGTAGCGGGCTACAGCGTCTTGTAATTCTTCAATTTTCCTATCCTGGAGGATTGCAAATGCACAAACGTTTTACCCATTTCCAATAACATCATCCAATCTTAAACTTATCAAAATGCACCACGTACCTTTTCGTTGTTAGCTGCCATTACACATTCAAGAGCTTTGTGTAACTTTTCCATCTCCACATCTAGAAAAAAATGCAATTCAATATGATTCGTTAACCAGTGCCGTGAAAGATTTAAACCACATCCATGTTTGACATGGCAGGTATAAGAGATTTTAGAAAGAAGAATTTACAACCGTCTAATAAAAATGCAGTACGATAAAAGTTTATAAAATCAACAAGCAAGAAAGCATAGAAATAAGAATGCTTACACCGTTGCGGAAGTCTGCGGAGGCTATTATCAGGAGAGACATGAGAGCCTGAAACCAAGGAGCAGGAAGGAGAGGAAATATAGGTCAGTTCAAAATAGAATAAACATATGGTTTAAAAAGAAATTGCTTAAAGTGATGGCCCGAAAAATGAAAAGTAGAAAAGCTTTCCTAACAACAATTGCATTTTAACCAACCGAATATGGTAGAAACCCGTTCGTGTCATTCACCAGCCAGACGACCCAAAACGGAACGACTAAATCGCAGCCAAGTTGCTTACGATTTGGCCTTTTTGCCGATCAGCTAATGAATGACAACCACCATAAAATGCATGATTGTTACCGCTTTTTGTCGTATCCAACGAACCTCCTTGTAAATATCTTCCAGCTGCTTGAGATTTAGCGAGAGACAACTCTCGCTCCCGTTCAACTAAATGAGTCTTTATGCTGATCGTTTCCAGCTAAAAGACAAAATTTCATTATGAGCATCCGCCAGTTCCAAATCTCCCACGACAAGCCTTTGCCCGGGTTTGTACCTCCGCTTTTCGAGCCCTATTTTCCACTTCTAATTTCTCCTTCTCCATTGATGTTAGCTGCAACTTAAGATTTGATATCTCAGCCATGAGATCCAGCTTTTGAGACTCCAAAGTCATTAAACCCTATAAAGATACCAAACAGACGTGAGCATCGCAAACTCGAATATGGCCTGATGAAGCCATTAATACTTTAATGAAGATTACTACTTGTCTTTGAATCGACAGATTAAAAAAATATATTATGTATCATCGCTCGTTAAAAATTAACATTGCGATAGACCTGTGGAAATATTATGCTCGATACTTTCCAGGTCTTCGTACCCTCACTATATCATTAACATAATGCTAGTCAACAAAGAGCCCATTCATTTTTTGGTAGTTTACGCTTGTATGCCTCAATCGTCCGAAACCCTCTAATATATTTTTTGAGAGAACAAGTATGAATATCACTTTACTTTCAGAGAACAACTTACATGTTGCAACATGTCTTCCACGTTTTCGAGCTGTCCTTTTTTGGTTTCTATTACCGACTCCAGATCCTTGATTTTATCCGTTTGAGCTTCAATTTGTTCAGTCAGGACAGTAACCTATTCGGTCAAAACTCTGATTAGAAACAGAGTAGGTCTTCTAGCAAAAATGTCAGAACTGCAACAAACTTTTATAACCTGAAGTGCGAGACTTTCTTTATCGCTTTCTAATCGTTGCACTTTTTCTTGAAGGTCGTCATAGTCCGGCGGTAGTCCGTTGGCCTGTAAAAATGCATGGATCTGATGAGTTAAACTAGTGTGACATAGTATTGAATGAGCTGCATCATTGAGTATTAACGTATTCACTTAGAATTAACCAAAATACATTAAATTAAACCACGTAAGACAAGTAAATAAGGAAATTAAAACGTGAAAAGCAAGATTTACAAGAAATCGGAATCCAAATAGGTATAAATCAACGGAATACATGCTTGCACCAAACTGTAATGATCGAAAACTGAATTACTTTTGCTGTTCGGCGCACCAGTTTGAAATTAAGCATGGCGCAAGAGCAACGACCTTATATAAAACCGGCAATAAACGCATTCTCCATGCCATGGTAATGTGGCGGAGTACAAAGCACAGAACATCCTAAAAATGTGGTATCAACATCCTGACCATTTCTACAGCTCACATTCCACCAGTGCCTGACGCCAGAAATTTACCTTAAAAAAACTCCTCCACTGCATATATTCCAGAGCCAAGTCTCTCGAGTGGTTATAAGGGCAATTGCACGAGCAGGGCGACTGCCGCAAATCAAAATCCATATACCGGCTTCCGCAGAGCCTTTGAATCCTGGTCTGGGACTTAGCCCTCGGTCGCAAATGCTCCTTCTCGGGAGATGGTCCCTGCCTGTAGGGTTGCGGGGTTTTCGACCGATAGTTGCACGGCAGCGTTTTCGAGCTAGAGGCGCCCGGTGACAGGCATCGCAATTCGGAGGAGTACGGGATGGTGTACAAGTCCTCGTAGCTGCAAGTGCATAGACTCTCACCACGGTGGGCCAAAGACGGTGGGGGCAGAGATGGTGGTGGAGGTGGCAGATTCAACGCCACGCACGTGCTTCTACAATCCCTGGGACAGGTTGCGTACGAGCGACTCTGGCAGCGGGGTGGCTTTTTCTGTCGGCGCAACTTCTTGGCGGCATCGCTGTCGACCGCATGCGCGTCAGAAGGATATCGAGATGGCGGTTCCATTTCCCCACCAACCACCAAGTAGTCCTCACGTCGTGTTTGTAGTCTCAGTCTCGGGTCGTTTCTACTTCTGCTGCCGCAAACGCTGGCATCGCCTTCGAGGTAGCGGCTGCCAATGCCACCTTTGCAGGAATCAGAGTCATGGGCAAGGGTGACTCCCTTGTCCCCATTTTCGGGGACGCCCTGGCGAACGTGCAGATGGACATTCTTTTGGCACTCGGTCTTGTACTGATCTCCGGCATCGCTGTAGGGAGCGCTGGCAACTGCAGCAATTCCTGAAAAGGTCTTTTGTGTTTTGGCTTTAGCGTGCTTCTGCGCCTGTTCCTTATCTTTTTCTTGCTGCATGATGCTGGTGAGCATTGGACTGCCTTGAACCCATTCAAATTCATCCGAGACGGTGGCTTCGTTGGTGGGAGTGGGCTCGTCCCTACTGTCTTCGGCATCTTCGTCATCGTCATCCTCATCGTCGTCGTCATCGTCGTCAACGTCTTCCTCGTCGCTATCGTCATCCGGTTCACCTACTTGTGGGTAGGATGATTCCATCGCTGTGGGTTGGGACATATACAAACCTGAGGTTCAGCCTATACAAGCGGTCCTTTCAACAATTCCCCAAAAAAGGTGCGAGTCAGCTTTAACGAGGGGCAGAGGCCACACACACAGTAAAGAAAACAAGAGTCGGTGTCCCAGCACAAAAAAAAACAGCAACTGTCAGATGCCGAATTGCAGAAAAGGCGCAGAATTCGCATGGCTCGATGATGGGCTGCCTGAAAGCCGAGAATGTTGTAATTGAACGTTTCTCCTCCAAGTTTACGGGAGCTTTTACACACGTCACGTCACATCAGCGGAAAAAAAGCTGCTGCTTCAAGAGTCTGGTGTGGGCAGATGATTCAGGCATAGAACCTAGATAAGAGTTGGGCGGGTGTAAAGTGATGAGTTGGTAGCCATGGAAACGCCAAAATTTGACAGCGGTGCACATCAAAGTTGGAATTAGTAGTGTCAAGTGCTACTCCACCCGAGTCACCAAAGTCACCACATTGGGAACACCGCGAGCAAGGCGCTGAGTGCTGATCAGGTCGAAGCAAGTCTCTACATTGGGATCCTCCTTCGGCACCACATTTTTTGGCGTTGACACCAGAGTTCGCACCGACTTGGATAAAAAAAAGTGCGTCGAAATCCTCACTGGCGGTGATTGCACCATTAAGGCATCTCTGAAATACCCACGGTTACTTGGAAATTGCGGTGGAAAAGAACCTATCTTTACTTCCCTCACCAGGCTCATCCATTTCAGTTTTGAGAGGCCAAAAATAGCACCAACTCCCGTTTTAACACAGTGCACATGCCCGCAACATTTGGCACGAACGACAAAAACTCAAAACTTTATCAAAGTCTTTTTTTTTTTTGGCATAATATCCACTCTCGCCAATGTAGCGCCTCAGAGTCTGCTGCAACGCAAAATTTCCCGAATAACAAAAACTGGCTTGTCTAATCCCTGAGCGAAATAGCTGTGCTCCCAATAAACTCGGGGATCACTAAAAAGGGGAACGAGCCAGCTCCCTTCTTTACCTCCAGTATATTTTGTTGGCACGTTTCAATCGTTGCCCTATACCGTGCGCAGGATCCAAATGAACATTGCCAGACATATTCCCAAATAAAGCCGTGTAAACATCATCGTGAGCAGAAAGCTCAACTATGTCACAACTGTCTTGAGCAATTCTATCACATTTCTTAAACCAAATTATTGAAGATGTTATCGCTACTTCAGTATAGACTACATAGTCGAAAACGAAGGATGTTTCCTGCAATGTTAATAATTTAAAAAAAACTGTCCAAAAATATTTGTTCTAATAAATTTGCAACAATTTGAATCAAGATGTTATAAGGGAAAGAATAGAATAATTCGATGAACATCAGATTATGCAATGAACCACACTTTGTCCTTTCTCCTCATGTTGTACTATTTTTTGTCTGCCCTTTGATATGATGAATAAAGAGTCGCTCAAATGTCATGCAGATAAAAAATGATTAGATGTAGATTGAATTCGATAAAACTTCTTGTCTTCACTATACTTGTCGTAGATTTAGAGTAAGACAACTGCTCAAAAGGACGTTTCCGCACACCAAAAATCAAACTACATGTATTAACTTGAGGTAAATTTACCCCAAATTGGATACAAAATCTGGATGTGAGAAAATGCTTCAATTTCACCAATCTCAACATTCATAGAAACTTAATTGCTCACAAGAATTTCTCCCAAACCCATGCAACGTCTAATATAACTGTTAATTAGATAATAATGCCTCAGTGCATGTGCTTATTAGGACTAATGAAGGCCAGCTGAGTTGTAAAAAGCTGCATGAATGAATTATCCTAGATAGCGATTTCTGAAAGTGCTTAATTTCAAAATCATAAATTTTGACACCCTACGACATGTGGCTGCAATGTCTCTCCCCCAGAAACGAATTTCCATGTGCATGTACACGTTCCCCACGCCTTAAGTTTCGTGTTACAGCACACCACCCAATGAAAAAATGCAGGACCAAACCAAACAGGAATCACAAAACCCATTTCCTAAATGAATTCCCAGCATGTCAAAACCTTGGACCCACACGAGCTGGGCTTCAATGCATGAAATCATGTATTCAGGCCACACCTACTCGTGGCAAGCAACATATTCCACATGGTCAAATGTGCTAAATTGTGTGATGAGCAAACTGTCTTACAAATTAAAGCTACATATAATATGACCGACCGTGATGACAGATCACAATCCAAGGCATGTACTATACTTGTAATTGCATATTAAGATTTATTCATGATACCAATTAGTGACCATAAAATGAATGTCAGTGGCTATGTGGCCGGACACTTAAAAAATTAAAAAAATTCAAGTACATATATACGAGTGAGTGAATGGAAGGAGAGTTTAAGGGCACAACGGCAACTTGGGCTATGGGGAGCAGAGATGTAGGGCTGTTGGCCCTTACATATGATTTCTGGAGTGAGGGTACTGTGAGCAAAAAAGGGTTAAAGAGTTGCCATAAGGTCAGAGGAGTGGAGGACACATGACCATGACATTTCTTTACATTCTTGGCTTATGTATGCTTCATGACCAACAGTGCTTTTTTTAGTTTGTAAATCGTGATATGCATAGTTCCAGGATATATACCATCTTTAGTCTTTACTAAAGTTTAGGCTCACATTAAAAACCCAGAACCCTGCTTTACAGGTCGAGTTTCCAAACATTAGCGAAAGAATTTGTCCATTGTTCGCCTGTCATTTATCTCGCAAATAATATTTTTCATTTGACAATGAATAAAATGAATAAAACAATGCACAATCAAATAAAAGTTTTATCTCAAAAGTTTCAGAACAACGAAATTTATCTCCAGATCTGATTATATCCCTTCGAGTACATGTAATTGGCCTGGCTTTATCGTGTTATCGTAATTCGCTATGATATGATATATATCACTGGGTCTCATGGGGTCTGCACCCGACTTTCCAGAGAAATTAAAACCAGGTCTGGGAATCCACAACAACCACATCACAAAACAGTCAATGTAACCCCAACTGGTCCAAGACAATTACGTTTATAGATTTGTCAAAAAATGCATACAGTGACTTAAACTCTCCCTACTCAAGACAGTATCAGCCTAATTTAATCTACCAATAAGCATTGCAAGCCTACCTTAGAATACTGGCGAACGTGTCTACCAGTGGGAGGAAGCCTCTTAGGGGTCCCTGGGCAAGGGCTTGGGCTGCGGTGATATCCAAAGGCAGCATTCGTATTCGAAGAGTTGAAGTTTGAACCACTACTGTAAGAATCCGTATTGCTCTCCGCCGAAGAGTAATAATAGTTCGAGTTCGTATTTTGATTCGAATTGGTTCTTTGGTTAAACCCAAACTTGTATCGATTTGCATTGAAGTTTGATGCACATCCGGACGCCGGTTTCGGGATGGATGATGGACTCGGGCTAGGAGTACGGCTAGGGTTCGGAAACGGTGTCCCACCAGTGGACCGAGTAGATGTGTCCAATTTCTTGGCCAACTGTCTTCTCGCAGTTGGTGGAGATGGGACAATCTTGACCATGAAGGTGCATTCTCCTTCTGGCGCCCTTTCGGCAACTATGGACTTGCTGGGGTTCGGTCCAGTCAGACCCAGCTCTTCGAGCAAAGACTCAACGTCCATCATGGTGCTTGCATCCGGTTAAATCCAAGCTAAGAGAAAAGTTTCTTGAAACTGGAGCGTGTTAAATAATTGCATAATCACTCGAACAGCGCTTGGAGTGCCATTAATTTAAGGGCAATTCGTGCGAGCTGTTACTGTTTTTTTTGTTGTCTATTTTCGAAATAAGGACATTGGATCAGTCGTAATCTGTAGATTTGTTTTTCAGCGGTTCACAGCAGAACTGGAATTAGGTTTAATTCGGTAATCAGGTTGATGAAGACGAAAAAAACACCAATTTGCACATGCGGCGAGATCACCAATCGAATATCCAACAAAAGATATTGGTAACAAGGACATACCAAACCTTGCATCGGCTACGAAAAGAAGAGATCGAGGGCCCGTTCTCTAACAACCAATGTTTTTTAATTTAGCAACTGCAATTTGGCATCGTGTTTGTCTTGGCATACTTAAAAAGTTTACTTCCGTTTCTGCAGAAAGTGGCGCACGCTCGATTTTTCAGAAAGTGAAGGCAACAACCTTGTCGCAGACCGGATTGAAGGAACTCATTAGTGATCCAGGAAAACTGAGCTTCCAAAGACGGTTAATTTGGTCATCATGACATCAGACACTGAACATTCCAGAGGGTTGCAACTGTAGCATGTAGCGAGATTTTGGCACAGATTGTCCTCCGAAAGACTTCCTGGTTATACTTGTTAGATTTCCCTGTTGGGCAATTCAATATTTCACCAAAAAAATAGTTGAAACTTCACTGATGAGCTATCCCAGTTCAACAGCACATCAAAAGCGTCAATCTCTACAGAAGAATGATTGCAACCAGGTTTGATCGCTGATGTACATGCACATGGTTGTGGTGATGTTGTCAGCAGTCGGGTTTGCAACAAGGTCACCAGATTCTATTAAATTTGGAGAATGTTCGATTACTGTGTGCAGGATCTGTTATTGACACCATGCATTACGGTTTTCACAAACTTTTCAAAATCCATTGAGGTCTTTGAGATAGTCTACGCATCACTGCAAAAAAACTGCCAATGAATCAGAATTCTTCGGCCAACTCCGACAAAAGTTTAGTTTCTATAACGACCGGGTAGGGAGTTAATCCACAGCACAATAAGACTGTTCGTCGGTTGGAGATTGTGAAATAAAATCCGATTAGACACTGGACGTGACCAGCTTTCAAAGTTGGAAAATGTACTTCGGCACACAGAAGATGGGTTAAACGAAAAAGTAATTTGCAGACTTTTGACCACTCACTCCACTCACTTAATGATTTTGATATGAATGCAAGGAAGCAAAGTTGCAGTCGTTTTCCATGAGAAGATGAACTGAAGAGAAAAGTTTTGGCGTGACACAGTTTCCAAAAACGAAAGTTTTGCAGTTTGCTCAAGAAGCCGAGATGAACTGCCAAGCTATGCCCATTGGCAACGCCGAGAGAGTCCCTATTTCTTGAAATGTTTTTTTTTTTTTCCTGTCTCCTTTTCCCTCTCAGCTGTCAAATAACCCGTATCCAAAAGAGCAGAAAACAAACTGGTCGAAACAGGAGACTTCCAGGTCTCTTTTTTAGAAACTCTTGCCAAAATCCGTGAAAGGACTACCAAAAATGCGACTATCTGCTCTGGTCTAATATTCGCAATTGTCAAAAGTATGGTTTGTGGCAGAAGCAACACATAAATAAAAGTTGGATACACCAAATCCCAAGTGTCTTTTTAAGGCTGGCTGCTGTGGGTGTAAAATTAGTCATTGCTGCTCTAAATTTTGATGACATCAATAATTTGCAGCTGTGCAATGAAATGCAATGGCAATAAACTCTTTTGGCACCACTTTTATCATTTCTCTGCAGTAAAACTCTTTGCACTAATGTGCACCTTGGCTTTTAGTATGCAACTCTTAATAAAGGAATGTCAAGTAACATGTCCTGTACTTGATTATGAACATCAAAATATTTAAGACAGTCATTTATTAAGGTGTCCTTCATAGTTTTGGCTTTATTCTTGCCAATTTTCTAAATTAAAAGACGATTATGTATGACTGAATAGCTGTTGAACATGTCAAAGAACTGCAGGTGCTCAAATATCCTAATTGTAATATTTTAATTCTACTATTCTACGCAATTTAATTTAGGCTATTGATGAAATTGCGTAAATCTGTTGGATTCAGGATTCGCAGCACAGTTTTATAACTCAAACTGCAGAAGCAAGACACATTTTCATTTACAACACAAGTGGAATATTTATAATCAACAAACATCTTCCTAAGTAATTTGACCTTTCTTGAACGGCTTTTATAAGTTTATATTTAGCAACGTTTCACCATTTGCTAGCTGCAAAAGCAAAGTGCAGACTCGTGGCGCCACTAATGGTGAATTAAAATATCCATGGTATAAGATTCGCCATTTTACAAAACATTACACCATTTGTAATAATATTTTATAATACCAAATAGAAAAGAGAACTTTTAACTCTTGCCTGAATCTGTTTACAAATCTTAACAATTCAAATTACATAATTCAATCGAAGTTCGGTGCTCTTGTGAAAAGAGATAAATGCAACATGCACACTATGTAGGCTAGCCTTTATGCATATACTGTAGTATGAGCTCGTAAATACCGTGGGCCAGGACTTTCTTATTCTGCACCTCTTTTATACCAATAGGTTACATGCACGATCTATTATATTACACCAATATACCCAATACACTATAACCTTTAGAAATCTAAAACAATGATAACAAATTTCGGTTGAAGTCCCACACTGACTGTTCTGATAATTTTGATATGTAATAAGTTCTATCTATGAGGTGAGCCATTTGGCACAACGTCTGAAACACTATTCTAAGAAGATGATTGATTCAAATAGCATAGATCAGTTGATTAGTAGTTCTCTGATAAACTTTTAATGTATGGTAACTCGTAATGCAAGATTTCAACAGATTTATACATTCTTCAGCAAATAAAAACAAAATAGGTTGTTCCTCTCATCTCGCTCATCCATGAGAATTCACCATGCGCAGAAATTAAAATGTAGCTGATATTTCAGATCAACAGTCTGGCATGTCATTCATAAACAGTATGACGTGCTCGTATATGTCTAAATTTGCCTGTACACCAGGCTACTTTTGCTGCATGGCCAATTATAAAATTTTGCAGCTTTTGTCAGGGGTACTCATATCTTTTGCTCAGATAGCCTCTCCACAATGACCTCATTAATTTCGACTTTGATGGGATTGGCCAATCAATCAGAATCCGAATTATGATTACTTGGAATTGCCAATCCCAAAGTCGACATTTTTTGAGGTCATTGCGGATAGGCTAGCCGAGCACAAGTTATGAGTACCCATTACAAAAGCTGATAAGTTTTATAATTGACTGCGCAGCAAAAGTAGCCTGATGTACAGGCACGTTTAGACTGTATACGTGGGAAAGCAGGCAGGCCGCGACTGCGGAACCTAAAATTCGCATATATGGCATTGTACGCAGCCTAAATGCTTCGATTTTTCTAGGAATATTTTTGTGAAAGATCAAAAATCCAGTTTAAGAATCTGTTTCTGCAGTGCTGAGGACTTGCAATAAAAAACTAAGACATGTCATTTTTACAATGCAGTCAAAGTAACACTTTAAATATCATAAAGAATCAGATTCTGCACAAGGCCAATTGATGGTTATTATTATAATCAGAGAAAATTGCTGGCATCACACAGGTCATTTGTTTAACCCTTGGATGGCGTGATAAAGGATGGGCGGCGCTTAATCGTTAGATACTAACTAACAAATTGCTGAATCAAATATGCTTCTAACGTTTAAAGCCTATGATTTAATTGACTCGTTAGAGTAAAAAATATAACATTATCTTACCATATGATGATTTTCGGCTCGCAACCATTTCAAAAATTCTTTCACTTCGGCATCTATTGGCTGTGGTTCCTTGTCACTAGAAATCACGTTGTCGTTCCCATCGGCCGACGACGCAAACGAACTCGTCACAATGGCCAATTTAAGCTCTTCTAAGAGTTCGCTGATCGGTCTGGTTCGACCGCGACCCGACATGAAGGAATTTATGGAATTGTTCTGCATGCTAGTTCGACTCGATGCAGAGCGAAGGCTTGAATTTACGAAGACCGAGGTTGGGATGGAGGAGCTGCCCGACAGATGATTAAAAGCAGGGCTTGAAGCGTGAAATTTCCCGTTGCATGGGGTTTCCGCACGAGAGCTATTCACTGAACTGCAAATATCGTATTTAGGACCCGAGCTATTTGATGACGTCTCAAAACCTAGAGAATTGAAGAACGCTTAGCATAGCGAAGCAAGAAAAAAAAATATATGTGGACATGAAATTAAACAAACCAGCAATAATCCCATCCATTTGTTCCAAAGCAGCAGCCAATACATCGCTGGCATCTGTAACGGACGTGGGAGTGGTCATTTTGCCTTGAAATTGTCCTGTTGTCACCAAACGCTTGATGGAATGAAAACGCTTCTTCGATAAACAAAGGTGTCCAAGAAATTTTCACATTCAGGGGAGTCTACAATTTACCAAAAAATCCGCATTAATAAGTAAATTTTTCGTCAACGGTGTTAGGCTTGTTAATGATAAAGCAATGAAAATTCGCTCGCTGAAAATCAAGTTGTTAGAGATTCTAGGTTTTACAAATAGGTGAAACAAATTGCAGAAAGTTTTCTTGCACGGATCCCACCTTACTTGCTCCTCCTAGTAAAAAGCAACGGTAAACCCTTGACAACAGAAGAATTTCTATTGCATATGACTACCTTGGCCTAACTCTGATAATGTGATACTCCTTTTAATACATCTGGCTAGGGATTAAAGGTAAGTGCCCTCCACGTGAAATTAGACGCCCCCCATTCAAATAGCGAGCGCAAAAACGGTAAAAGATGGATGACACAAATGCAGTTCATTAGTTGAAACAATAAGCTGCATGAGTGCCAAAAACCACATGTGAAATATGTCGTGTAACCCCTTCATATTTTTAAATGGAACGACCCACTTGTGTTGAACAATAAGCATAGAAATAAATATTTATACTTTTGGACCTCGTTAACATTCCACAAACCTGAACAATTCTTCAGTTATCAACACCGTATCATATATTAAAGATTGACATAATCCCACTTTAAAAGTTCAGACTGAAGAATATGTGATTTTTACATTGAGAGGTTAAACACCACTTCGGCATTTTACAAAGTATTCCTTTCAAACGAAACTTGATAATCAGGAACGTTTAAAGTGTTGAAAGGTTTATATGATGCAATGCCATTAATTTCAGAATATGATATCCTCAATCAAAACCTGCACCAGTTTTCACTAACGACAGCATGTACAATATTAGACGTCAGATATAATATTAAATATAATCAGAATTTCAATTTTGTTTATTTGTTCTTTTTGAACAGTCTTGTGAACAGCAAGCACAGTTAAGTTTAGCTTAAATTACTCATTTGTGCTCATATGTATCATCATTTCCAATAAAACCTCACTTCCCACTCAAAGATCCTGTCAAAATTGACTGCAATAAATCCTACAGCGCCGAACTTGCATCGGATTTATCAGTCATAATAGAGATGAATGACAGGTCAATAATCTTTTGCAACATAAACGTGGGTAGTTGCGCCCTCATGTACCAAATAATACAGATACTATACATACATCTAGGCACTATTGTATTTACTCACATAAGCTGAATTTGATTTCTCTCGTATGGTTCACTATATACAGTTCGATCGTGGAGATGAACGTGTGAAACTCCCCTTTACAACTTCAATTAATGAGGAAATGCAAACATCTGACTGCATAGGTGAGCTTTAGAAATGTCATTTGTTTCAAGGTTAACCAGATGTGGGCAATTTGTAGGTCAGGTCAAAAGCACTGTAATAGGCTGGAATGTAAGGCGGAAAAACTTTCCCTTTGAGTGGGCGAAACCCGTCTCACCTTCAATACCTCGACTGTTGACGAAAAAAACATCAAATCCATGTCAAATCTATCCGAACAAAAGTATCAAAATCGAGAATAATGATCAAGAATCCCTATAGTATTATGTACCAAATGAGTTCGGCCGGTATAAGCATGTATACCGTAATTTATGTGGAAAAGTTATCAAATTTCAATTAAATGACTCGCAAAAGGGTAAAACGAAAATCATCTTAATAATTCCATGGAAACAGAAGAAGCAACAAGCGGAAATAACCATCGTAAACTAGCCGTGAACTCACCAACCCAGATGACAGGGATCATATTAAAGATCATATCTACCAAAAGAACTCGATCATGTAATCTTAAAACCCATGAAAATAATTAATGAATCGCTTATATAGTTAACAAATATATGTTAGAAAAACGGACAATATTTGAATACTTACAAATGTGAATTCACCTTGTATTGCAGCGAAAAACGCCCAATATTAATAGGACTACAGAGTATAGAATGGGAGAAGCGCTACGGTGCGAACAAAATGGCCGCTGCCGCTTCAATCGTAATTTAATAAAACGCGAATGCGTGGGGAAAACATAAGTACGAGGGCAAACAAGAAAGTTTATGAAATTTATACATATACATGTACATATGTCGCTCGGTACATGTATATGTAGATAAATTGAACAAACTTTGTAATTTTAAAGACCAATCATAATTCTCTTTTGAACTTTAGTACAATTTAGTACATTAAAAATAAATTATCGAAAATACGTTTTCGTATAATTATGACGTCTTTACAGATATTTTATTCTCAAATTAGATAAATTGAACAAATTAAGATAATGTTAACAGCGGTATATATCAATTTAATCATCGGTTAATAAACTTTAATTCACGTATCTGTACGTATATATATATATATATATATAAATATATAGTTCAAGGACTTTAATGTTATTGGCGAATATAATCAGGCTTTTCAATCTGGAAACCTATTGTAACAGCCGGCTGGGTTGCATACCAGTATAAGCCTTTTTTTTCCAAATATTTAATTTTGAAAACTACATGTATTAGAAATAAATGAAATATTATTACGAGGACCTAGCATAAATATTCTATTATTTATTTTATTTTTTTGTTTATGTACAGTGTATATGTATATTCCATTTCATGGAAAGATGTCTGTAAAGTTAAAATACATGTATGCATGTATTTCCATAAAATGGAATATACATAATGCATAAATATAAACAAAAAATAACAATTAATTAATAGGATATTTATGCTAGGTCCTCATATTATCCATTTTTTCTTAATAGTTTCCCAAAATTAAATAAAAAAATAATTTAGAAAAAAAAGCTTATTATGGTATGCAACATATAGCTCTTCAGGGGAAACTAAAAACACCCCCTTTCCTATGGGTAAATTTCTTGACCAAGACAGCGCATGCATTTCTAAATAAAATTCTGGGAAAAAAAATTGTTAAAAATAAAAATAATGTGTTCATAGTTCTAGGGCAGAATTTTCAGGGGTTTTTTTTATGAAAACGTCTGGTTATTTATAAAATTAATAAATAAGAATAAATTTTAAACTTCACGTGCATCTCACGTGGCTAAAAAGTCTATGCATGATACCACCTGGTGTCAGCTACAGGCGTTTTTAGGAATTTTTTTCGGAATTTGAATTTTGTAACGAGATCAGCAAATTAATTTTACCAGTTAAAGTTTATATTTTAATTTTAAAGCATAAATTATTTATCTAGCTATAACATAGATACATTTCACAGCAGTCTCTATAATATTGCGCTTGTAATCAATACTTTTTCGAAAGGCGACGATAAATTGCAGGTAGCTTACACCAGGTGGCAGCAAGACCATGCAAAACACCCGCGAAATTTAAAAGAAAATTCTTATTTATTAATTTTAAAAATAACCAGACGTTTTCATAAAAAACCTGGAAATTCTGCCCTAGATCTATAAACACAGTATTTTAACAAATTTTTTTCCCAGAATTTTATTTAGAAAATACGCTGTCTTGGTATAGAAATTTACCCATAGGAAAGGGGATGTTAAGTTCCCCCTTAAAAACAAATTCATTCAATTAAAAATGCAATAAAAACAAATCAACAGCAGCCTGCATGTATTTCCACTTTACCAGGCCACACATTATACCCAGGCGGTCACCCAAATCCCAATTTCCCATGATGCATCATTCAAAGATAATCCGCCACTGAACTTTCAACTTTGTACTTTGCCTATAATAGAATAGTAGGAAATAGGAAATTTGGGGTTGCAAAACCAAATTTTTTATTTTGTGAAATTTGTGGCATTTTATTTCGATTTTTGGGGAAAGCACATGGGCTCTATAAGGCCTGGACAGTGGACTGGACAACGCTATTACAAAGTAATGATATATTTTTATTTTAATTATCCCTTTTGCACATCATTGAATATACAAATGTATATTACAAGATTTATCCTGTTTGTTTAGACCTTTTCGGCTGTCCCTCTTGTTACCAGGGTTTGTGCCCATTCAAGATTTGTAAAATTGCCTTCAGCTGTTGTCTCTCCAAAATGCATTGCGCTAAAACAAAATTTCAAGTTCTAAGCATGTGAAGCATAAATATTTAGCATTTCAATCCTACAAATATTTCGTTTAGACGCTTTTATTTTTATACAAAGATAACTTAAATTTTATTGTTAGTCCTAAGTGCAGTAAGGTTTATTAGGTTCGATTTATTACATTCCGCGCATCATTGTCAATCAACGGACGATCATTCCCATTCTAAGTTTTACTCTATTAGCAGACTCATGGCTTGACTACATGTACGTGCGGTAAAAATACTGAAAAAAACAGTTGAAAATCAAAAATATTGCGAAGTTTTTTATTGAAATTTCATCTCGATATCGTACGCATTTCACAGGAATGCATGATCGACATACCAAACGTTGTTGAAAGCGGGAGGTGCGCAAAGTTTGCTTTGTTGACGGAAAAATGTGGTGTTGAGTGCAAAATTATTAGGCAAATTATGTTAACCAGCAAGCCTCGAGGTGAGTCGGTGTCTCTTTTGTAGCTTTTAAACTTAAAACTGTGGTCATGAATGATGGTTTCTTTTTATCAAATTGTGATTATGATTCTTGATATTTAAATGATTAGGAATTTGATATCATCAGAAGTATTGTTCCTCGACTCTCCAGGCCGGCTAGCTAGTGCTTCGTGTGCCATTGGGGATTAAATTTGGACCAGCAGTAAGTAACCTATCTACAGTTATTATTGTGATTCTGTTCAATAAGTGATTTATTTTTTAATCCATGCATAACTGAATTATAAATTATTTTTTGTTTATTATCCATACATATAAGAGATCATTTAATTTTGTGAGAATAGGAGAACAAAGAAAAGCGAATGTGATAGACCTTGAGGGGCTTAGTTTGTATGCGGTAAACCACCTCCCCTGGAGGTTTATATCATCTTGTATACGCGTATCAACTTAATTTCCTTTTGTACCAAACTTCGAGATTTAATCAGCGATTTCCCAATCTTGTTTCTATTTGAACCCATATTATAAAATTAATGGAACATGTCCCAAATTCCCAATGATGACTGCACTATGAGATGAATGATACTTGGGACCATTGAAAAAGGAAGTCTTCCAGAGGGGGTAAAACTTCAAAGACGTCCACTAATGAGTTTTGATGTTATCTTATTGTTTAGAGGTTTAGGGGTCATTTGAAGGGATGAATAGGCAATTGTCCCCAGATAATCTTTTGTGCTTAATCAGTCTCAATATTATCTTAACTTCCATGCTAATTCTCCTAGCTTTGGGACATGACATAGCCATGGTAGCCTATAAAAGGTCAGATGGTCAATTTTGAAGGAATTTTTGGAATGTCCTTTCTTAAATGGCACCCCAATGTTCTGATTAAGAATTCATTGCATTGAACTTTCACCTACAGTAGCCTAATGATGTAACATGACACTTGCCACCCAAAAAATAATAATCTCAACAAATTGTGGAATTAAAAACCCTGGTCCTCGAAGGAACTGAACTTTCTGAAATATTAATCAATTAGAAAAAATCGATGTTTTGAATAAAATGGTCTTCAGAATGAATAAAAATTAAAATTTGTAGGCCCTATTTGCAATTAATATATGAACTCCTGTGGCATACCAGTTACAAAACCCTTAACCAGAACTGTAACAACTCCAAAAAATCTTTATGTATATATGGTAGAGTTGACAGCTTATTTTGCATGCTTAAAACTAAATGATTGATAAGAAAATTATAATCTTAACAAAATCAGATAACTTAATATTCGTCTAGTAGAGGTAATTAAACTAATTTCACATAATTGAGAAATTGGCTTACTACCAAACTTCACCTCGGACCTTGATTTAATTTGAATTAAGCCTCAGTGGAATCAAGGTCTGGGTAAATTTTTATGATGGAAGTAGCAGACTTTCATAATAAGAAGCATACAATGAAACTTACTCATATTCAAAATATGTTTCAAACTTAAAAGTGTGAGGCTGCTGGTAAATTTTTGTAATCTGGCAATCAGGAGAACATTGTTCAATTCTCAACCAGTTTGGCTATCTTTCCAATTTTCCAGTTTTTTCCAGCCGAATATTGATATACTTCCTCTAAAAATTGACCATGACAGTGCTCCATCTTATTTATTAATTCTTCCAAGCTCTTCCCTTTGCCTGACCTAGATTTTCATGAATTGACCATGATAGTTGTTAAATAAGTAACAAGAAACAAACAAGTAAATTTTAAGAACAGGTATTGAATATGAAAAATGTTGAATGCCCAGTATATGGAGACGAGGGCTCATCTTCACCTTAAAATTGTAATCATCATTTTTTATCTTCCATAAAGTTTAACCTTTGTTCGAGGTTATATAGCATTTTCTGCAGTACAGAAAAGCTAGTTTAGATATTTCATAAGCTTTTAGTTCTATAGCAAGCTTTGAACTAAACACGTTGATCGTTGCAGATTAGCCTACAATTTATCTAGGCACTGTGCTTAGCTCTTGAAGAGTAATTAAAACTTCTGGCACTAATATATATATACATTGATTAAATGTTATTGTTTTAGTTCATTTCCTTTCGTTCCAGTTCTTTCGTCACATGCTTTTCGTATGATTTACTCGTATGATACTCGATTAACCTAGAGTATTTATGGCATTTTAACTATTGCTGCCAAGGCATTGCAATACCAATGCAAATATTATTATCATGCATGTACTTATGAGCATTTTGCGCCTTAATGACCTTTAAGTAAAAATTGGCCCTTGAATAGTTTGTTTCTCGAGGCTCATTAAGGGAAATTTATATAAAAAAACTTGTCGCCAATTAAAATTTATTTAAATATTTCTCGTAGATAAAATGGGTCGCTATACAGGACGAAAATGCCGACTGTTGTCAATGTTTGCATTGACTACATCGTTCTTTTTCTTGGAAATCATTTGTGGATATGTCACTAACTCCATGGCCTTGGTAGCCGACTCGTTCCATATGCTGTCTGATGTCGCTGCCCTGATAATTGCCTTTCTATCAGTAAAGGTACGTGATTCTGACAAGCAATAATTATCTGATCAATAAAATGACACTTGCTATTACAGGTGTATTCATGTTAAACATGATATCGGTTATGCTACATGTGTCGCTCTCGAAATAATTATCTGACCCAATTTCATGATAATGAAGATATTGGGCAATTTGATCTCGATCTATGCTTGCAATGCTAAAATTTTCACAGGAACCCAACTAATCACGGATAAAAAAATTTTCAAATAAAATTGGGCAAGGATTTTTTTTAAACGCCTGAATAATTTGGCAAGGTGTGGGAAATACAATATGTAGATAAGATACATATAAATTACATATTACGCGTGCTGTGAAACTTCCCATCATTTTTCCATATCATGCATGCTCAATTTTGAAATCATGTTTACTTTCTTAAAAAAAAATAAAAGAATGCTATAATTGTAAATAGTCAAACAATGTGGGAAATAGTCAAAGTTCATAGGACAATTTTTGTTTGAATAATTTTTTATCTATAACCAGCAAGGTTTGAAGGAAAACTTTCACTTTTCAGGTATTGGTAGGCCTATAGTTTTTTTTTTTTAAATTAAGTGTTTACTTAGGCTTCAAACTGAAAAGAGTAGATTACATTATCAGATATCTTGGAAAGAGTAAAGAAAAATGCACACTTGTGTGCATTTTTCTATTATCAATTCGCATTATCAATTCGCAACGAAATTTATTAACTTTATTAAATTATGAAGGGGGATCTGAACTACATGTTTTGCTATGGGGAAATTTTAAAACCTA
>JAQGCC010002146.1:0-19684 GCA_034698905.1 Xestoiulus laeticollis | reverse complement strand
GATAGCCAACCGGGGTTTGAACCTGGGTCTCCCGAGTTCAAGGAGCTAAGCTTAACCACTAAGCCAACCTTGTCGGTCCTATACGGTAGTGTTCCGGAAGATGTTAATGAATTCTGAATATAGTGTCGAGTTCTAGAATGCCTGCATATCGTGAGCGATTCTATAACGCAGCGTTCCGGAACATTGTGAGGAATTCTGCATGAATGTAGCGTTAATAATAGAACGACGAAAAACCGTTCTAGAACACCTTGATCTGGAAAATGGCATTCTAGAATCCAGTTTTCCAGAACATAATACGGAATTCTATAATAGGCCTATGGCGTGCCGGAACGACGAAAAACCGTTCCAGAATACCTTTATCCGGAAAATGGCATTCTAGAATCCAGTTTTTCAGAAAATAATACGGAATTCTATAATATGCCTATGGCGTTCCGGAACATTGTGAGGAATTCTGCATGAATGTATCGTTAATAATAGAACGACGAAAGACCGTTCTAGAATATCCTGATCCGGAAAATGGCATTCTAGAATCTCGTTTTCCAGAACGATAATAAGGAATTCTATAAGTTGTCATTCCGTAACATTGCGAGGAATTCTGCATGAATGTAGCGTTAATAATAGAACGACTAAAGACCGTTCTAGAATATCTTGATCCGAAAAACGGCATTCTAGAATCCAGTTTTCCAGAACGATAATAAGGAATTCTATAAGTTGTCATTCCGGAACATTGCGAGGAATTCTGCATGAATGTAGCGTTAATAATAGAATGACGAAAGACCGTTCTAGAATATCTTGATCCGAAAAACGGCATTCTAGAATCCAGTTTTCCAGAACGATAATAAGGAATTCTATAAGTTGTCATTCCGGAACATTGCGAGGAATTCTGCATGAATGTAGCGTTAATAATAGAATGACGAAAGACCGTTCTAGAATATCTTGATCCGAAAAACGGCATTCTAGAATCCAGTTTTCCAGAACGATAATGTAGAATTCCATAATGTGGCATTCCGGAACTAATATATTTGATGAATTCTAGGGTCACAGTCAATAACCTTTCGGACCTCACAACCCGTTAAAATCGAATTTTTGATACTCTCAAAAACCATTTTTTTAAAGAAAGTAATATTGTGTTCAAGAGCAGTATTGCAATAAGCCGTAATTCTTTCTCTTCTTTGTCCTGCCAGGTGCTACAATGTGGTGGTTAACAAGGTTGTTACTGACAGTGGGGATTTTGACAATATGGCACACGACAGGGATGGAAGGAGCAGCGGGAGGTGTTAAGGTAAGGCAGTTTTTCAAATATCTGCGCGTACACGTCTCATTTCAGCCCAAGAATTGCGAACGGGCCCTAACGATACGGGGTGCCGTAGCTAAATTTATACATGAAAACTTGTGTCGCTGAATTATTCATCGGCGACGTAGGATATACGGTCCTAAGACTAACGTGGATTATTGAAAACGAGGCATTCATTTAGTCGAGCGGCTTACGCGCGTCTCGCTTTTTTTTTTTGGCGAGTGTTTTCAATTTTAACGCACTGGAGCAGGTCCTGATTGTCAGAGGAAATGATGGATGGATGGATATCTGGAGCACCGCTGCAGAGAGAAAATTATGAAAGTGAAAACCCGTAAAGATTACGCTGTTGCGGCATCTTGCGGGAATTAGTTAAGCAAAGTACAATTTGGAGAGCGATGTAGCGAGCTAATATGCGTGCGGTTTCTTAATCTACGACGTGTTTCTTGTATTATAAGAGTTAAATGGGAAAAATTGCCAATGGTCAACAAGAACCTATTGACATCTTAATAGTAAAGAGGTAATAGTTGTCAGATGTCTCGTACGACAACTCAATCGCTAAGGTTTGATTCTTCGGAGGTTGTCTTGTTATGGGTACTCGAGCAATAGTCTTCAAATCTAGGATCTTGATTTTCCGAGGTTCTTGTAGCGAATGTTCCTCGGAGCAAAAGCCGTGTTCTTCAGAAGTTCTTGTAGCGAATGCTCCTTTGACATGAGCCGTGTTCTTCAAAAGTTCTTGAAGCGAATGTTCCTCGTAGCTAGAATCGTGTTCTTCAGTAGTTCTTGCAGCGAATGCTCCTTTGACATGAGCCGTGTTCTTCAAAAGTTCTTGTAGCGAATGTTCCTCATAGCTAGAATTGTGTTCTTCAGAAGTTCTTGTAGCGAATGCTCCTCGTAGCTAGTTGTGTTTTTCAGAAGTTCTTGTAGCGAATGCTCCTCGTAGCTAGTGCCGTGTTCTTCAGAAGTTCTTGTAGCGAATGTTCCTTGAAGCAAGAACCGTGTTCTTCAGAAGTTCTTGTAGCGAACGCGCCTCGTAGCTAGAACCGTGTTCTTTAGAAGTTCTTGTAGCGAATGTTCCTCGTAGTTAGATCCGTGTTCTTCAGAAGTTCTGGTAGCGATACGGACCTTTTCTTACACAGTGCTTCTTCAGGCATGGTGTCTTGTTCTATGTCTTGTGACTTATGCTTCACACCTTTTGTCTTGCTCTTAAAACCATGGGCATTGATTTTGTTTTCTGTTTTAAGATGACACGACACATGCGCATCTTTTGATTTCTTGTTTTCATTGTTTTTTTTTACGCTGACTAAAATTAAATTTATCTAATCCAAGACAAAAAAGTCTTGAGAAAACTGTGGTTCAAGAACAACACAAGATGTTTTCAAATATCAGTCATGGCAACGTTTGTCAAAGCGCTAACAATCGTTTGTTTTCACAAAGCCGCAGTATTATTTTTGGTATTAAATGAAAAAAATATCAAAACTAACAATTCATCTCCCCGGGAAGAACCGTTAAGAAACTTTGCGGATGGTTGTTTTTCAAGAAATCCTGCATCGATAGTCGATGAATTAATCCAGATCGACACTGGGCGGTGAAGAAAATGACAAGGAGACCAAACACGAGGTCGATGTTAAGTGTATTGATTAACTCTTAAGCTTAAATGATTTCATGCCCGTAGCAGAACCCCTTCAGATGTTGTTTTTCTTGTAGGGTTCCTGCAAGCGTGCCATAAAACTGTTTTCCGTATGCAATATGTGCTTTTACGACAATCCTCGACAATCACTTCGCAGGCGTAAAACCCCGGCGCACAATCACCGGGAATCCTCGTAAAGAATAACGTAACTCGTACGCTAAGGGCTTTCGATGCCCCTTTCTTCTGTAATTCCATCCCGAAAACCCCAAACTTACACTTTTAACTGCCCACAACTCTTGATCACTTTGCGAAAAGGCTTAATTGCACGAAATCTTAATCGTAAAGCAATGCGGTAATTCTGACGGCGTATGTGACTAGGGTGCCTCGTATCGTATCCCTCATACTGTATTCACTCGTGTATTGGCCGCGCTACCGCATATCACAAATGTTAGGACCCCCAAAATAAAAAAAGGAGACTCACCTGGGTAATGGGAAAAGAGGCAGAATAACCGGATAGGGTCAAGGTGGTGGAGGGGTTACAAAGGAGAGTTGGTATGTGGCTTGAAGACACACAAGGACCTCTTTTAGGTGGCTCTTTTAGGGAACCGTAACATCCGGGAAAGCAAAATTTTAGAGGGGCCATTACACAAGTAAACATTCTGACATTGAAATCCCATTTTTTTCTGTAATATCCTCCCAAAAGTTCACGTACAGACTTGTACGTGGTTGCGCGAGTCAATTTTGACATAACACTGGAAGATTCGTTAGATGAATCTTGTATCGTGTGACCAATCCGATGGTTGGAACTACTCGTATCAGACTAATCTTAAGAAGCCTGTATCATATCTTTAGTTTTTTTTATTCTGCTTAATATCTTGCGGGAGGAAAATGAAATTGCGGATAAATTTCAACGAACATTTCTGTTTCTCATTTGCACAATCATTTTTTCTTCTTCATCGGGTTATTAGAATCGCCCTCTTTTTCAATTAATTCAAATTTTCTGCATGCCGATAATTAACGTGCACTCTAAACGAAGAAGGGAAATAATTATGGTAGAGCTCCGCGTGTATTAAAAGCATATATATGATCGCGCCAGAGCGTAATTATTTTTGGCTTATGTTTTTAATTAATTCCGAGCTTTTCATACTGAGCCTCGGCTTTTTGCAGTAAATACCAAAGCAGTCCGGTCTTGTACGAATGTTCGTTTGTTCCCGATTGCGAAGCTTCTTCGGGTGACATTTTAATATTGTTCCCTTTGTTCTACTAAAGTCTGTTTCCCCGGTTTTGATGGTTGATAACATTGCTGCTCACCTAAACTAAAACTAGCAGACTAACTATTGCGAACTACTCTGCGTTTGATATTTATCGGGTCCATAATTTGCGGTAACTTGTTTCCGAGCAGGACTTTAATATGTTTCGTATGTGATGTGTGAATTTTTGTATCGACATGTATCCAACGGAGTTAATCTCAGTTAAATTGCAGAGATCTTGTAGTTTAGGATTCCTGGTGTAATGATTGGCAACTAAATTTAATCAGAGAAATGCTTCGTGATGCGCTTTTCCCGTAGACGAAAGACGTGCCCACCTAAATATGTTATCGGTGGGGTACAACTTGCCGTCGTCAATACTACCAACTATCTGGGCGGTTACATTTCTAATAATCTGTCTTGGAATCATCATTTAACCAAGTTTATTACAACAGCGAACCACCGACAGATTTGTCCGATGCGGATTAAGCGAATGTTTGGAAAATGTAGCGTAAAACTGGCTACGCGACTCGGATTTGTAAAGCGAGATTTCTTAAGGGAAGTTACCTACATTTCGCTATTACCGTTTAAACTTTGTAATCTTCCCGATAATTCACATCTAGTTTCCGGTATTATCGTGCCGAATTATCATTTTAGAAGTAGACGTAATCATTCTAAACCATTGACCGAGCTTCGTGCGCAAAACAGACGCTAACTATTGGTCCTTCTTTTTGCATCCGATTAGACGATGGAATAATATTCCTAGTGATAGTTCACGTTCAATTTAACAGTGATGTCTTAAGTCGCTACCCGCTTAGGAGAACTCTCCTGAAAATGGGTACGACTCCCTATCACATGGCATTTACTTGCTGATTGTAGGGTACTGAGTTGAATTGAATTGATGTGTCGCTAGGATGTTCGAATATATATCATATCGATACGAAACATACGTTGGTTACCGATGTTTCGTATGTGATGTCTGAATTCTGCATCGTTATGGATCCATCAGACATGTCGCTAGATTTCTCGTATGTTAATGCTAAAGTAGTTAGTCGTTGGTTTATTTTTGAAAGCGCCTACTTCAGAATGGTCAGGGAAAATTGTTTTAAACTACTGGAAGTCATTGCCTCTTTACGAATCATTCCTGACGATATCAACTAGAATATTCAGTCGATATAAAATATAATTGGTTCAATTCTCGTATTAAGTTGCCGATCCCAACGGGGGAATAACGTACGTGACTAGCGCGATTCGCGTGGCGTAAATATCCACTATAGAAGTGAGTGAAAAATCAATATCCTACTTTCAGTTTTCTAATAAAAATTACTGTAGGACGAGAGGGCGAAACCGTTTCTCTTCACTGCACCGACAACTTTCTTAACCCGCTATTGTTTCAAACATAACCACCGAAGATAAACTTAGGGCGTAAATAAAATATTATAGCGGACTAACGTTGCTAAATCAAACTTTGATATCGATGTGACAAGATCTGGTGGACAAATACTATTTCCCTTACGAACAAAACCGTGTTTCGTACTCTGGATAACAGTTGCGTCTGCCGAGAATACTTGGGTAGGAAGATTCTTCATATCGGGTGTATCGGGACTATCGTTTATCGCCTGCTGCACGTGTGCGGTGTGGTGCCGTCAAATGTCATAAATATCCGCTGAGTAATCTAATAATTGTTGTAAAAATTATGGTTTAAAAGTTTAAGTTACACACAGTTATGATGGTTGCTTAAATGCGCTGCGAGTTTACGTAATTTTTACAAATTACTTATCTGATGTGCTATAAACAGTGAATTTTGTCCTAATTTTGGCATCAATGCGAATTAAAATTGCAATTCTTTAGTTTACATTAAAAAGGTCAGCGTTAAGGTCACCTTAAAAGTCCAAAAATTTAATCTTAGTCTTAAAATTTTATCTAAAAAAGTCCTAAAATGCCCTAAAAAGTTATAAAATTTAATCTAAAAATGTAATAAAGTCTTAACATTTAATCTTATAAAGTCCTAAAATGTCTTAGTCTTAATATTTAATCTAAAAAAGTCCTAAAATGTCCTAAAATTGAATATAAAAAAGTCCTAAAGTCCTAAAAAGACCTAAAATTTAATCTTAAAAAGTTTTAATTTTATCTAAAAATGTCCTAATAAGTATAAAATTTAATCTTATAAAGCCCTAAAATGTCCTAAAATTTAATCTAAAAAAGTCCTAAAAAGTTCTAAAATTTAATTTAAAAAAGCCCTAGAAAGCCCTAAAAAGTCCTAAAATTTATTCTTAGTATTAAAATTTTATCTAAAAAAGTCCTAAAATGTCCTAAAATTTAATCTAAAAAAGACCCGAAAATGTTCTGAAAAGTTCTAAAATTTAATTTAAAAAAGCCCTAAAATGTCCTAAAATATTTTAAAAAGTCCTAAAATCTAATCTAAAATGCCCTAAAAAAATCTTAAAATTTAATCTTAAAAAACCCTAAAATCATTCTAGTTAACGCAAATCTTTATAACCGGTAAAGGTCCTAACAGCAACTGCCCGATGGTTAGAATTAACTTAGAAAAAGGTTGAAGACGTGGCTTCGGATGAGTTAACCGCAAATCTTTTGCATTCTAGAATTATTTCCGCACTGTTCCAGAACGGATCATTCTAGAATTCTTCAATTCGCTCCAAAACACGATTAAAGTTAAGCGATAAGCGATGACTTTTGTTCATTAAAGCCTCAATTTGCAATTTTGTTTTTCAAATATCAAAAATGAATTTTTGAATTAAATGAATTTTTCTAAGACGTGACTTGAGGTTTTAAGATCATTAGCCGCAAAAGTCGATTTTTCAACAAAAATCACATCTATTGATTTAAATGCAATCAATAAGAAGCTATGAAAGCACAATAAACAATCTGTGTTTTTTTTAGTTGATGACCAAGAAAAAATCGATATCGAGCGACTTATTCTGATCCGGATTGTCATAAACGCAAGAATAAAAACACATTAATCCATTTTATATCTGTGGATATGCTGGAAAAGGGCCAATAAATGTTGCTTTTTCTACCACACCTATAATTTGGGACCAAACATAGATCCATGTCCGATTACATGAAGTTTCGTTAAAGCCGTAACATGTAAGAAAGCAAAAAACTCGATACGAATATTATGAAAATTACATTTTATTTGCAAGTTGTCTGAAAGATGCTACAGAAAAGCACGGATGATCAACATCTTACTCAAGTAATTGCTCAAATAATTTACGAAGATCTGTCGTTAGTGATAGCTTCCTGCTTTAAATCCATAGTTGGAGTTTTCGTGAGGTCCATCAACGGCTACGTGAACGTAAGAATTGCCGTAAGGTCCGTAGTAGCCGTATTTGTGTGAGGCATAACCACCTCCATAACCACCGTTACCGCCTCCGTAACCACCATGTCCGCTGCCGTAACCACCACCATAACCACCATGTCCGCTGCCATAACCTCCGTAACCTCCGTGTCCGCTGCCATAACCTCCGTGTCCACCGCCGTAGCCTCCGTGACCGCCGCCGTAACCTCCGTGTCCGCTGCCATAGCCTCCGCCGTAACCTCCGTGTCCACCGCCATAACCCCCGTGTCCACCCCCGTAACTTCCGTGACCACCGCCGTAACCACCATGACCGCTGCCGTAGCCTCCGTGTCCGCTGCCATAGCCTCCGCCGTAACCACCATGACCACTGCCGTAACCTCCGTGTCCACCGCCGTAACCACCATGACCGCTGCCGTAGCCTCCGTGTCCGCTGCCATAGCCTCCGCCGTAACCACCGTGTCCACCATATCCGGTGGCTGCGGTCTCAAGATCCTTCTTGTCTTCCTTCTTCTCCGCCATGACTAAGCATGCGGCAGCCAAAACTAAAAGAATCTAATAGGGAAGAACAATATGATTGTTATTCCGGGAGTGATGCGAATCGGCTAAGTACGAACATTCGGAAACTAGTCTTGACTTGAGAAATCTTGCGGGTTGTCTTAAGACAGTCTTCTTAAGATCAAAAAGCGACTTGGCGACAAATTTTGGTATTTGTATAATTATTTTTAAAAGTTGGTTTATTAACACATTTTTACTTCACGTTGTCGTAAATAGTCATGTTTTAAGCATATTAACCAAAATATTAACTAGTTATAAACTGTTATTAAAAAAGATTGTCTTAATACAGTCTTCGTTAGATCAAAAAGCGACTTAGCGACAAATTTTGACATTCATATATTTTGAAAAGTTGGTTAATTAACACATTTTTACTTCATGATGTCGTAAAAAGTCATGTTTTAAGCATATTAACCAAAATATTAACTAGTTATAAACCGTTATTTAAAAGGATTGTCTTTATACAGTCTTCGTTAGATCAAAAAGCGACTTAGCGACAAATCTTGACATTCGTATAATTATTTTGAAAAGTTGGTTAATTAACACAATTTTACCTTACGATGTCGTAAATAGACATGTTTAAGCATATTAAATGATTATAAAACACTATTGACTAATTATAAAACAAAATTAATTAAATACGGTACACTTTTCAACTCACCGACTTCGTAAACGCCATTTCGGAGTAATTAGGCCTAGTGAAAACCAAAGTAGTCTTAACTTTAAGAGCTGTTAGTTCACAATGATAAGATGTTGATAGAAATTTTCTTTATATATACCCAACAACCTCTTTCTAAAGTACAAAAAAAAACTATTTTTTAAAGTTACGCTATTGTTATTTCACCTGTTATTGTTAGTTATTTGAAAAGGCTTAGTGAAAAGGCTTATTTTGGATTTTTTTTTTTTCAAAATCTGTTTCTATTGATTTGGGTAGTTAATTGTTTTGGTCAATTTCATAAATATTTAGGTAGAAGTAGTACGCGTAGGTACCGCGTAGAACCACGCCTAAAAATAACGCAAATCGATTGAATATTTGACCCTTTTTAGTCAGGGTGTAAACTTAAGCCTTTTCAATTTTTTTTTCTCAATTTTTTATAATAAAATTCATGATGCATAAACTGTTTCAATGAAAGTATATCAAAAACTTCCTTAAAAAAATGTACCAATTATATTTTAGGGACTTTAGATTATTTCAAATATTTAACGCCTTGAATTTTGTGCTGGAATTTTATATCTGTTCTGGAACGGTGAAATATGTTCTAGAATATCGTGTTTTAGAACGAATTGAGGAATTCTAGAATGATCTGTTCCGAAACAGTGAAATAATTCTAGAATATCGTGTTTTGGAACTATTTGAGGAATTCTAGAATGCTCTGTTCTGGAACAGTGAAATAATTCTATAGAATATCGTGTTTTTAGAACGAAATGAGGAATTCTAGAATGATCTGTTCTAGAACAATGATGAAATAATTCTAGAATATCGTGTTTTGGAAAACGAATTTAGGAATTCTAGAATATCGATGGCGTTCAGGAACAGTGAAATAATTCTAGAATATCGTGTTTTATTCTAGAATTTAGGAATTCTAGAATGATGTGTTCTGTAACAGTGTAGAAATAATTCTAGAATATCGTGTTTTGTAACGAATTTAGTTTTTGAGTTTTATTTAATCTTTTAAAATTTTCATAAATTTTAATTAGTCTTAAATTTTAATAAATGAATAATTAAATAAAAGTTATAATTTTAAGTTAGATTAAGGTCAATAACTGTTTATTATTTTGATCCATAGGCCAATTTAGTGAAATTTCTCCAAAACTTTCAAGGGGCGTTTCAAGTTTGAAGATTTCAAGGACTCAGCATTTTGAAAACGGTTCTTTTAAGGACCATAACATGTCTGAAAGAGACCTAAGCAGCAATAAAGACCTAAATAAAAGTCAAAACTGTCTTGTGCAAAAGTGTCTTAATCTTAAGACATGATCACTAAAACGTGTTATTCACTAAACGTATTATTTTTAAATGACTTAAGACAATTGCTAAAAAAGTGTCAAGTCTTAAATCTTAATGTACCCTTTTATATCTCTTATAGTTAGTCTTGAAACTGTCTTAAGATATTAGTACTAAAATAATGTCTTAGTCTTAAATCTTAATATTGTTTTGATATATGTCTTAAGACAATTAATAAAAAAAGTGTAAGTCTTAAATCTTAAGCTGCCGTTTAAATCTCTTATAGTTAGTCTTGAAACTGTCTTAAGATATTAGTACTAAAATAGTGTATTAATATTAAATCTAAATATTATTTTGATATATGTCGTAAGACAATATTTTATTAAGATTTGTTTAAGTATCTTAAGACAATTACTAAAAAAGTTTGTCTTAAATCTTAAGGATACCCTTTAATTGTATTTGTGTTTGTCTTAAAACTGTTTTAAGACATGATTGCTAAAATAGTGTCTTAGTCTTTAATCTTAAGATACCTTTGAAATATGTCTTAAGACAATTACTAAAAATTTGTCTTAGTCTAAAATAGTAATTTTCTTTTAAAACATGCTTTAAGACAATAACTAAAGTGTCTTAGTCTTAAATCATAAGATACATTACTTTCAAAAACTTATTGTCTTAGAGTCTTAAAACTGTCTTCTGCTAAAGTGTCTTAATCTTAAATATCTTAAGACAATTACTAAAAAGTGTCTTAGTCTAAAATCTTAAGATACTTTTGAAACATGCTTTAAGACAATAACTAAAGTGTCTTAGTCTTAAATCTTAAGATACATTACTTTCAAAAACCTAATGTCTTAAGTGTTAGTCTCAAAACTTGTCTTCTGCAAAGTGACTTAGCCTTAAATCTTAAAATATTTAAAAATTTGTTAGTCTTAAAACTTGTCTTCTGCTAAAGTGTCTTAGTCTTTAATCTTAAGATACTATTAAAATATGTTTTAATTAAGACAATTACTAAACAGTTTATTAGTCTAAAATCTTAAGATTCTTTTGAAACGTGCTTTAAGACAACTAAAGTGTCTTAGCCATAAATCTTTAGATACTTTACTTTAAAATGTGTTAAGTCATAAAACTAGCTGTCTTCTGATAAAGTGGCTTAATGTTAAATGTCTTTAGACAATTACTGATTTCTTAAGATACTTTAAAATTTGTAAGTCTTAAAACTTGTCTTCTGCTAAAGTGTCTTGGTCTTTAATCTTAAGATACAATTGAAACATGTCTTAAGACAATTACTGAATTCTTATAGATGTCGTTGTTTGAGCTGCATTTTAATGCCTTTTGCTCCTCTTTTATGACAAACTAAAACCGAGGATTAAATTTTTAATGTAATTAGTGAAGTAGTTTAATGAAGATGCTAAAGTTGAGCCTTTTGGTTTACTTTAGGGCCGTTTTATTTCTTCTAACATGAAACATTCGTTCATTGGGCCCTTTGAGAAGAAAAAGGTCAATGACCTAAGGTTTTTGAAAAATGCACATTTCGTGTGTGTGTGTCCTTAATTACAAATCCAATTGCAGCCATGGACCGAATTGAATCACCCACACGTAAAAATCGATATATATATATATATATATATGGCGAGGGGTGTGAGTCACCATTTTTATGGCCACTACGAGAGAGAGGGGAATTTGATTGACGAGGAAGGGGAATTCCCCCTTCGTGGCGCCAACGAAAAAAAAAAAAAGGTAACCTGCAGACTTACTTTAATAGGAGCAGTTGCAAATTTGCGAAACAAGCATGGACTTAATTATTCATGACTGCTTCTGGATTTAGGAACGTTCAACGGCGCTTTTACTGGAATATCTACTCCAATCAATGCATGCAATATCCGTGTTTCACGTATAGGACGCGAAAGGGAGCAATTCCACAATATCGATCGCGTTCTGGAACATATTGCAATAAGGAATTCTGGAACACACTTGTTTTGGAACGAATCGAGGAATTCTAGAATATCTTGTTCTGGAACAGTGCAGAAATAATTCTATAATATCGTGTTTTTGGAACGAATCGAGGAATTCTAGAATATCCTGTTAATTCTGGAACGGCGAAATAATTCTATAACATCGTGTTCTGGAAGGAATCGAGAAATTCAAGAATATCTTGTTCTGGAACAGTGCAGAAATAATTCTATATAATATCGTGTTTTTGGAACGCATTGAGGAATTCTATAATGATCTGTTCTGGAATAGTAAAATAATTCTAGAATGTCGTTTATTGGAATAGTGAAATAATTTTTAGAATATCGTTTTTTTGGAACATTGTAAGGAATTCTAGAATATCGTTTTTTGGAACGTTGCAAGGAATTCTAGAATATCGCGTTCTGAAACATTGAAAGAATTCTGGAATATCGTGTTTTAGAACAAATTTAGGAATTCTGCAATATCGTGTTTTATAGGACTCAAAAGTGAGGAATTCTACCATATCGATCGCGTTCTGGAACATTGCAATAAGGAATTCTAGAATATTGTCTTTTTGGAGCGAATTTAGGAATTCTGGAATGATCTGTTCTGGAACAGTGAAATAATTCTAGAATAACGCGTTTTAGAACGAATCTAGGAATTCTGGAATATCCTGTTCTGGAACAGTGCAGAAATAAATCTATAATATCGTATTCTGGAATAAATTAAGGAATTATAGAAAATCAATCGCGTACTGGAACATTGCAATAAGGAATTCTAAAATATCGTGTTTTAGAAGGAATCGAGGAATTCTGGAATATCCTCTTCTGGATCAAATTTGAGGAATATTATACAATATCGATCGCGTTCTGGAACGGCAAAATAATTCTGGAATATAGCATTTGAGAACGAATCGACGAATTCTAAAATATCCTGTTCTGGAACAGTGAAATAATTCTAGAATATCCTGTTCTGGAAGGAATTTAGGGATATCTTGTTCTGGAACAGTGCAGAAATAATTCTAGAATATCGTGTTTTGGAACGAATTGAGGAATTCTATAATGATCTGTTCTGGAATAGTGGAATAATTCTAGAATATCGTTTATTGGAACAGTGAAATAATTCTAGAATATCGTTTTTTGAAACATTGTAAGGAATTCTAGAATATCGCGTTCTGAAACAGGGAAATAATTCTAGAATATCGCGTTCTGGAACATTGAAATAAATCTGGAATGTCGTGTTTTAGAACAAATTGAGGAATTTAGAAAAATCCTGTTCTGGAAAAGTGAAATAATTCTAGAATTTTGTGTTCTGGAACTGAAATAATTATATAATACCATGTTCTGGAACGATGTGAGCAATAATCTAGAAAATCTTTTTCAGAAAAAATTGAGAGAATTCCAGGATACTGTGTTTTGGAATAGCGAAATAATTTTAGATTACCGTACGTAATCTGGTACAAATTGAAATAATTTTAGAATATCGTGTTATAGAACAAAGCAATGTACCAGCAATTGAAAAATATATTTAAACTTACACAAGAGGGATTAAATATTGACTAGTGTGAAACAAATAATAGAAACTTAAATCAATTCAGCTCAATTCGACTCTAGTGAAGAGATCTTAAATCTCGTGAGCCCTTTTCTGAGGAACATTTTACTGATTTTGTGAGAATTTGATAATATGTTTGACCAACACAAATTACACGAGGGCATGTTTAGAAATAGGATGAAATGTCTTAAACTTGTATTTTTTTCGTTTACCTGCTGTCGTGTTCAATTTGGCCCTTAACACCATCTGTCCACAACAGTTGTTTGTGCCTTCTCAAATGTTTTACTTTCTTTTTTAAGGAAGGGCCTAATTATGCCCTAAGGCTTGAAACACCTTAAAAAAAAGAAAAACAGCCTGCTCATGACCCAATTTCAGTTTTTTTTTTTTTTTTTTGTTAAAGGCAGGACCTTGTATAGGAAAAATTGTATATGAGATATCAGAAATTCGTCACATTTATGGTCTCTTGAAACCATACCAATTGTGTTTATAGCTTCAGTGAAATAATTCTATACTATCGATCGCGTTATGGAATAATGCAAGGAATTCTAAAATTATGGCCTTTCTGGAATAGTGAAATAATTCTAGAATATCGCGTTCTGGAATATTGAAATAATTTTAGAATATCGCGTTCTGGAACTGTTTTATAATTCTAGAATATCGCGTTTTGGAACAGTGAAATAATTCTAGAATATCGTGTTTTTGGAACAATGAAATAATTCTAGAATATCGCGTTCTGGAATAATGAAATAATTTTAGAATATCGTATTCTGGAACTGTGAAATACTTTTAGAATATCGTGTTTTGGAACAGTGAAATAATTTTAAAATACAGCGTTCTGGAACAGTGAAATAATTTTAGAATATCGTGATTTGGAACAGTGCATATGTATCAAGGAATTCTGGAATATCGATAGCGTTCTGGAACATTACAAGGAATTCTAGAATATCGCGTTCTGGAACGGTGAAATAATTCTGGAATATCGCGTTCTGGAACGGTGAAATAATTCTGGAATATCGCGTTTTGGAATAGTGCAAGGAATCCTAGATTATCTTGTTTGTCCACCCCTCTTTTGGCCTAAGGGCATTTTGTTAAATTAGGACTTCCTGCATTACCTTCTCAATTGACCTCTAATCTAAACATGACCCAGACACTGGGATCATGTATCGTTTAACAAACTTCCCCTCAGGGGTTAATTAGAGATATGCAAATGAAGGGGGAAAAGGGCTAAACCTGCAAATCAATATGGCTTAACCCACGACCTCTACTTTAATATTCGTTTTGCATCCAATAATTTACGTTTGTAATGTTGTAGGCCTTATACTTTTATTTTCCTAACTTTAGGCCCTAAGCCCAAGGTTTTTAAAATCACGATTGGATTTGCGTGGAGTCGCTTGAAAAAAAAATTCTCTTTTCGGCTTTGTCTAAATTTGCATTTTTAATGATTAGTTTTATAAGGAAATTTATTTTCAGTGTTTGAGGCACGTCTTTCCTATTAGCTGAAGCAATTTGGGAAGACAGTGGGATCCCAGTTCAAGAATTGCTACTTAAGTCTCCCCTTTCAAATTAGACACATAAATTCAAAGAATATATATTAAAAAAAATCTTGAAACGGGCTAATCCAAGCAGAAATTAAAATCATTCGGGATCGCGGATCACGGTCTTTCACTACAACTCAATCTTCCAGAATGGAATTTCTCACTGTGTTCTAGTTAGAACGCAATATTGCAGAATTCATGAATTCCTGACTTAATTCGTTCTAGAACACAATATTCCATAATTCCAAACTTCATTCTAGAGCGCAATTTTCCAGAATTCCTCACTTCGTTCTGAAACGCAATATTCCAGAATTCCTCACAATGTTCTAGAACATGGCTTTCCAGAATTCCAAATTTTATTCTGGAACGCAATAGTCCAGAATTTCTCACTTTATTCTAGAACGCAATTTTCCAGAATTCCTCACTTCGTTCTGAAACGCGATATTCCATAATTAATAACTTTATTCAAGAACGCAATATTCCATAAGTCCAAATTTCATTCTAGAACGCAATATTCCATAATTCCAAACTTCATTCTAGAACGCAACATTCCATAATTCCAAATTTCATTCTAGAACGCAATATTCCATAATTCCAAACTTCATTCTAGAACGCAATATTCCATAATTCCAAAATTCATTCTAGAGCGCAATATTACAGAATTACTAACTTTATTCAAGAATGCAATATTCCATAATTACAAACTTCATTCTAGAACTCGATATTCTATAATTACAAATTTCATTCTAGAACTTAATATTCCATAATTACAAACTTTATTTCTAGAACAAAATATTCCATAATTCCTAACTTCGTTCTAAAACAATGTTCCAAAAAAAAAAAAAAGCTAATGTGCTTAAAATTTGCTAGACCCAGCTGGAAACGTACTGTAATTCTGAAATGACACCCTGCTAAAGTACATGATCGAGCCGTGTATATTAAAACAAATTTGTTTGTTTGCTATTAGCCTATCTTGTTATTCGCGTATTAGAATCACTCGGATATTGGTATCGAAATAGCCAGCGACGAATGCGATCCCATTAAGCGGAGTCCAGCGTAGTTACTTTTTTTTAAAAAACAAATCAGTGTAGAGTAGGCCGTAAGTACTCCAGGCTTGGACACAGGAATCTAGGAATCAATCCGAGCCCGGCTTAATTCGATAATCCAATAAAATGAGAAAAAGGCTGGTTTCGAAAGCGAAGTCATTTCAGCCGCGGAAAAAGCACTTGAAATCGGAAAATCCTCTTTTTCACCGCAATTTAATGACAAACATGGCTGCCGTATATTCAATCGGCATCTTGCGCGAATGCTTTCATTAGCTTCGGGAATGGTTCGCGCGAATTCTTTAAGCATTTCGTACGTTTGAGCGCAGAAAAAAAAACACTCGTTGGCAATCTACCCAAATTGGCAACTCAATTACTCAACGATAAAAACCGTACGCTTTGGATTTCCGCTTGGAAAGAATTGGTGGTTACCGCAGCGGCTTTTTCTTAATTGAAATATGTAACGGCCAGCGCTATCGGGAAAACAACGCAGTCTTAACGCTGCGGCTTTTATCGATAAGTAACATTTAATAAAAAAAAAAAAATTGATGGGAGACGTGTTGGGAGCTTTGGGTAGTTATATATGCTGAGAAAGTCAGTGAAAAGTCAGTGAAAAGTGGGTGTATGGTGTTAAATTTAACCCTGGAGGAATTATGGGGCCACCTGTATTTTGGTTCATCCCTGTAGATAGGCAATCAATGCTAGCTTTGCTGTAGTGCTGGGAAGTATTGAAAATCGATTTCAGGGGCCAAACGAGGTCAAAGGGCACTTAACAAGGAACAAAATGGGAACAAGGGATATGATTCAATATGTACACACATGTATTATTGGACAGTGTCTCGGTAAGCATCCGCTAGTAAATGTCACTGTCAACAGATGTCGTTGTCATGGTGTGTTAACTGTCGACAAAGACATTGTTAGTCAACATTTTACACTTTCTGACAATGTCTCTGCAGGATCGGTTGCAATTGCCAACAAGCGTTTTCGCATAATTAAATCAAAATCAATTCTGGAATATATCGCATGTTCTAGAACGAACACTTGAGAGCGATTTTAGAATCTCGATCGCGTTCTGGAAAATGCTAAAAGGAATTCGGGAATGTCGTGTTCTAGAACGAAGTTAGAAATTCCGGAATATCGTTTACTAGAACACAACTAGGAATTATGGAATATGGCGGTCTAGTAGAAAGATAAGAATTCTGGAATATCGTGTTCTAAAATAAAAGTGAGGAATTCTGGAATTGTGTGTTCTAAAACGAAGTTGGGAATTCTGAAATGTTGTGTTCTAAAATTTAAAGTTAGGAATTCTGGAATGTCTTGTTTTTTTTTTAGAACAAAATGAGTAAGTCTGGAATATTGTGTTCTAGAACAAAATGAGCAATTCTGGAATATCGTGTTCTAGAACGAAGTTAGGAATTCTGGAATGTCTTAATGTTCTAGAACGAAGTGAGGAATTCTGGACTGTCGTGTTTTAGAAAAAAAATTAGGAATTATCGAAATTGTGTTCTGGAATAAAGTTAAGAATCCTGGAATGTCGAGTTCTAGAATAAGGTTGGGAAATTCTGGAATATCGTATTCTAAAATAAAGTGAGCAATTCTGGAATGTCGTGTTCTAAAATAAATAAAGTGAGCAATTCTGGAATAGTGTTCCAGAATGAATTAAGTTAGGAATTCTGGAATGTCGTGACGTGTTCTAGAACAAAATTAGGAATTATGGAATAGTGTGTTCTGAAATGAAGATACTGATTTCGGAATAGACCTATTGTGTTGTAGAATGTATTGAAGAATCCTGAAATGTAACTGTAAGGACTTCTATAAGAGCTTTCTTTCCATTTGTCAGACCTTGTCATGGACAGGATCTAGCGAAGAAGTTGATATGTAGAAACAATTTCGGAAATTGCTCCAGACCTTGTAAATCACTCCGTTTTCTCTTCAGACCAAATAGAAATTTCTAGCGAATCGCGACATTAAACGGAATTCTAACAAATGTAGATCATAAATCGGCCATCGCATTCCAACAAATCTGCCCATATCTTCTTAATCGATATCTGACGTGTTGCTTGTTAGAACCTGCTCTGATGGCAAGTGATATGTCATTGACAGAGTAACATAAACCAAGAAACGAGAAACGATGTGCTGCTAGTGAACAAGGGCAGTGCATGGACAGCGACATTGTCAAGAGTGCATGGGTTGACACTGTCATGATCAGAGTAGGACAGTGACATCATATTATGTTATCTGCGGACAGTGACATCGTCAGGGTTCCAAAATCACGTTATTATAGAATTGTTTCACTTTTACAGAACACGATATTCTAGAATTACCATTCACTGTTCCACAACATGATATTCTAGAATTCCTTACAATGTTCCAAAATCACGATATTCCAGAATTATTTAACTGTTCTAGAACACGATATTCCAAATTATTTCAATGTTCCACAACATGATATTCTAGAATTCCTTACAATGTTCAAGAACGCGATATTCTAGAATTATTTTAATGTTTCAGAAGACGATATTCTAGAATTATTTAACTGTTCCAGGACGCGATATTCTAGAATTCCTTACAATGTTCCAAAATCACGATATTCCAGAATTATTTAACTGTTCTAGAACACGATATTCCAAATTATTTCAATGTTCCAGAACACGATATTCTAGAATTTCTTACAATGTTCCTGAACACGATATTCCAGAATTATTTCAATGTTCTACAACTCGATATTCTAGAATTCCATACAATATTCCAGAATTATTTCACTGTTCCAACAACACGATATTCTGAAATTTCTTCGTACAATATTCCAGAACACGATATTCTAAAATTATTTAACTACTGTTCAACAGAACACGATTGCCTAGAATTGTTTGAGCGTGCCTTTCGCCGCTGAGAGATTCCATGAGATGCCCTTTTCTTTGCATGTCTAAAATCCTCTTTTGTCCTCTCTTTAATTAGCCCATTTCACGTGTCGAAAAAGTGCAAAAAAAATTACGAATAGGAAGAAGAAGAAGAAGAAGAAGAAAAAAATGTGCGTGGCTTTCTTAATGTGCCTCAAACACAAAAGGCCCTTTTGAAAGGAGCACAAAAGAGGCATTCATCCACCACATGGCCAATTAACACGCATTTCGGTCCCTGCCAAATACATTGAGTAGTTCCATCAACATGCTAAACTGTCACCGAAGGATGTGAGGCTAACTGATGTACATGTAGTGTAGGTGGGGAGGACTTATCTGTTACATAAAAAAGGACCTTTCCTCCCATCAATTGGACATCCATTTAACAATTAGGCATCAGGTGGGGGGGGGGGGGTCAAGGGTCAAATGTGACTTATAACCTACGTCGAGGATTAACCTCTCGGTATAACGAACGCTCGATAAAGAAGGCATAGGAGACCTTGCATTCCAATAATTCTAGAAAATCGTGTTGTGGAACGACGAAATAATTGTAGAATATCGTGTTGTGGAACGACGAAATCATTCTAGAATTTCGTGTTCTGGAATATTTATAAGGAATTCTAGAACGTCGTGTTCTGTGAACGGTGAAATGCAATTCTAGAACGTCGTGTTCTGTGAACGGTGAAATGCAATTCTAGAACGTCGTGTTCTGTGAACGGTGAAATGCAAT
>JAQGCC010002145.1:0-19686 GCA_034698905.1 Xestoiulus laeticollis | reverse complement strand
TATAACAAGTAGTTTTTTTTAAAGTATGTATCAAAATTTCCCTCATAGCAATACATGCAGTTCAGTTCCCCCTTAAGTGATCTCGCCTCACATTTTCTGATAGTTCGCGTATTGCATATAGGGGATTCCCATTGTTATTGAAATATAAGGCAAATAAAATAATGTGTACATGTACCATAGATGATTGTTTCTGGTAATTTTGTTATTTTTAATTTATTGATACTAACTTTGAGGGAATAAAAATAATAACCGCGGGTCAATGTTCCTTACTTATGAATAAACCCCCGGATGTTTATTAGAGTATTTATTAGCTTATTTAGGAATAAGCTGAAATACTTTTAAATTAGAGCATTATTTCAATTTTGGAGATTTAACACATTAAAATTATCCTTTTGTTTCTTTATTGCATTAATTAATGCCCATAATTTAAAATTAAGATGATCATAATGCAAATTACATCAGCTTTAATTATTTCTACCAATTTTTATGAGCTGTACCACTACTAACAAATGAACGATTATATATAAAATTCACAGCATTGTTCCTCAAAAATGGTCTAATTTTGATTTTTTAACTAGAATATCAGAAGCAAGAGAAGAATTCAAGTTGTCAAGCTTCACTTTGCAGCCTGTTACACATGATAAGTATACTTTCAGAAAACAAAAGTTTGCTCACTTGAAAAATAGGTAAATATACTTTCACTCCGACCTTCAGATAAAACTTTTTACTTACGCCTTTGATATTTATGATTGTATTCAATTGTACCTGAAGGCATTGTTTTTTCCCACCATCTAGGTTGCCATGTGAGGTGTTGGGGGTGCTGATGGACCCCCCGAACCACCTCCATTGGCCTTCCCTCTGTTAATGCGTTTTACCTTTTGGCAAAAGCATGGTGAATGTACGGCGGCGGCGGTAGAAATCAACGATCCGGCTGAAGCGAAATTAAATTACTGTTGTGTGAGTAATTACGCGTGATTGCGTGGACGGTAATTTGTATTGTAACTTAGTGTGCCGAACCCCCGTCACAGTGTCGCTGTGCTAAAAGTGTTGCCAATCTCGGTCCCAAATGTGCCCAACGCCCCCTACCCCCCTCTCGTCCTTTGAATTATATATTCCAATTATGATGTCTAAACACAAAACGGCTTCTTTTAAAACGGGATCGTAGCACGCAATGATTATCCCATCTATGCTTTCATCATCGCATGATTTAATAGGCTAGCACGGCATGCTCATTTGCCTACAGAGAAGCAAAATTCGATAGAACCTCGTCCTGGTGGGCGCTGGAGGCAAATGTGCAAAGTGCCCATGGTCGTAAAGGAGAGTTGGTGCGAAAACCGCACAAATGCTACTGGGGATTTATTGATAATGTAATGGACAGTCTTGACTGTAAACGCCCTTTTCAATATATGATCTGTGTTAACATATATAGACTTGTTGGACTGAGGTGTCATGGTCCGAATTAGGTGTTATACGCTGGATTTGGTCACTGTCCTAAACAGTCCATTGCATGTTCAGGATTCCATTGATGAGGGAATGATACTTTATACTGCGATGTTGACTAGATATTTAGAGACTAATAAATCAAGTTTTAGATTTGCTGAAAGTGATTGCAAATCGATCAAATTTGTTTTAAAAAAAATACGCCACAGTATATTTTATGCTTATTTTTCTTCAAAAAGTTGCCTGGCTGCCCATCGCATTAAAATTGTTCTGTTTTCTGAATTTGAGCGGTATTGTTATTTTTATAAGTTGCTTCTTGTTAAAAAGCTGCCTGAGGGTGCATTGCATAAAAATTGGTATCAAAATTCTATTTTCTGAAAAATTAATTTTTATAAATTTAATCTGTGGGTAATATCCTAATTTACCCAATGCCATATGGCATTTTTATACTGACTGTACGGTACTAACCCATGATTATATCTAAAATAAAATCCAATTGTTCTGAAATTTGTCGCCACATTTCCGAAATTTCAGTAAAAGGAAAATTGGTGTATACCTGTAATTTCAGTCATTCTAAATCCATGGAGAGGTGTGTCCATGACAGGACTATTATCTTAAGTAACATACCATGGAAGTTTTTTTTTAGCTTCAATGCCACACTTGTTTCTTTGCAAGCAAAATACCATTTTTTATAGTAATTTTATGCGAGGTATACGATAAAAAATAGGAAAAATGCTTCATTTTTGGCAGCTATGTTGAAGTGCAACCTTGTCGTATAGTGCCAGAAGGGGCTTACAAGACAAAACTCCCAAATGGAGAAAATGCCCATTTTAAGGGGTGCTCCAGAATGATTTTGGCTGTGACTTTCAAGGTGACGAGTATTCACAGTCGACTGCATAATTAAAAATTTGATTTGGTCGCATTGTTTGATTCGCTGAGTTTGCTGACTGGCAATCGAAGGTGGCGAGCCAGCAGTAATTTGCCTTAGCCTACTTTCTCATTTGCATTCATTTATCCAATTTAGCGTGAACACACTGCAAACAACATTTCCTGTGGCGGCATAATAGTGTGCCCGACTTTATTAAATCCGAAAGGATTTGATGTGTTGTCCGAGTCTGACCTTTTATAGCCGTTGATGTTCTGTCCAGTCTTTGGCCTTACGTATTCGAGTCAATTTGAGATCATTCCCATCACGCAATTTGGACACATTTATTCGTTTTAAAATTTTGAATTAACACCGACTTGCAAATCATTTTGACACGCACACGTAATGTATATCCAATATGCGTGTCATTTACGCATTTGTGGTGGTTGATGTGCATGCTACTCATAATATGCGTTTAAGGTTATGCAAGAGCGTAAACAGAAACTTAAGTTAGCAGAAATCTGTTTAGTGAATTAATATACAATACTCAGGATGATTGATAAATACGATCAATGTTATTTGAACTTGCCATTAGTCTTAAAAGGAGGGTTTGAGTTGCAATGTTCTCAAATAGGCCTATCTCAAATTTGAGAAAATTTATTAAGATAAACTTGATTAAATAATAGAAATCAAACATCCCCTTGATAAATTGACATGACCTTAGATATATCTTGAAAATTATGCTGAAGCATCCATGTTTTTTTCTGGAAGTTTCAGGAGATATGGCTTGAAAGTAATGCTGAAGTATCCATTGTTTTTTTCTGAAAGTTTCTGGAGATGTCTTAAAAATAATTCTGGAGCATCCATGTTTTTTTCTGGAGATATGTGTATTGAAAATAATGCTGGAGCATCCATGTTTTTTCTGGAAGTTTCTGGAAATATCTTGAAAATAATGCTGAAGCATCTGTTTTTTTCTGGAGATATGTGTGTTGAAAATAATGCTAGAGCATCCATGTTTTTTTTTTCTGGATATATGTGCCTTGAAAATAATGCTGAAGTATCCATTGTTTTTTTCTGGAAGTTTCTGGAGATATGTCATTGAAAATTATGCTGGAGCAACCATATTTTCTAGAATTTCTTTACAGAATTGTTTTTTATTGTAGAGGAAATGCTTAATGCCTATATTAAATGCTTATACTTTAAAGCTGGCAAAGGCATAACTTTAATTTGCAATTACTTTGTTGATTTGTTGTCCTAATGGACACTAATTACATTATCAAATGAAAAAGCAAACTAGTCGTCCTGCAGGTTGTGGCCTCCTCTCTAGTTCATCATCAAAACGAAACATCTTTTTATGATAAGCTTAAGTTTTGAGCAAGAGCTTTACCTATATCCATTTCTATTCACATGTAGTGAAGCTTTTGTTCCAGTAATGCACATTCGATTTAGTCATATATGCCCCATCTTGGAAACATGTAATACTTGCCATCTTAAACAATGGCATGTAGGGGGGTGACAACCATCGATCAGTAATTGCCTTTGATGGACTCGTGTGTACAACATAATGACTCCCCCTCTCAAATCGGTTTCCGATGAGTACATCCCTTCTAATCACTGCTCTCAGGATGAAACCCCTACCCCCGGGTTTACCCCATGGATCCCCGATGGGAACCACCTTGTCAGCGCTGGCACCTCACCTCAGCAACTCCATCAAATGGGATGAACCGGATGCTCATTCCTGAATAAAGTGAAACATCCCTAATCGGATCTACTTCAACCGTCCAATCAGAAAGTACACGCGCTGCTCAAATCTGCCTTTAGTATTTCTGCGCACTTTAGCGTTATTTCATTTGGATAGTAGTTTACGACAACAATTATCTAACGTCTGCCTTGTCATGCCCATGTGCTCGGATTGTTTCGTAAGAGCAGTGTGTGTAACTGGTGTTTCGGGTTCGTGTGAGTGGACAGTGGGCAGTCCATGCGAACAGCTGAACTTTTCAGTTTTTGAAAAACAGGAAAACTCAACATTTTGTTTGCTCCTTCAACGGATGGGTTCATGGAAGAGTTTTATTTCAACCCAAGTTGGTGAGTCCTGATTCAGAATTTTATTTCTTAATTTGTTTGTCTGATTAATACCTGTTGAGCAATTTAAACTGCTTTATTTGCATACAATCAGTTGCCTCAACTGAGTTTGTTTTACTCCTGTATGCAGAGGCACGTTTGTGTTATATTTTAGTTACAAAAAAGTTTTTCTGTAATTATTTCAAGGCTAAGATTGAATTTTAACATAATAAATATGCATTTTTTTATGTTTGATTGTTTCATAACAATAACATAAGGTAGTTTTATATTGCTTTTTCTGAAGATATTAGTTTTGTTTCAATCTGATTACAAATACTGATTAGAAATACTATAATTTGGATTATCATAATTAAAATTATTAATGTATTTTGTGTTATAACGGTTTACCATTAGACTCAGAATGAAAATGAGCAGAATATAACTTCTGTTCATATCTAAATTAATAAAACCGATGGTAATGCTGTTTTCTACATTGTCTGCAGTTGAATTATTCTAAAAATTGTGTATTTTTGCATAAATTGAATTATTGTCCATATTGAGACAATTAAGTGCTAATGTACAGCATTAATTTGATTAATATAGTTGGAAATGTTCCAACTTGGAAATTCGGCAAAGTTTAAAGTTTTAGTTTTTATTTAATATTAACTTTATATATTGACAATTAACACACACATGTATGACCTGTTATACAAATATTTATAAGTTCTTTCATATGTTTAATTAATACAGCATTCTTTTTATTTCCAGAGTTGGTACTCCAGAAATCTAAGCTCCATTTAAAAGCTTAAGATTCATTGCCCAAAATGAATCCCAAGTCTATACCTATGAAAACAGACATGCAAGAAATCGTAATTACATCCACTTCAATCAACGCTATAGTTTCTAAAGACACTGAGGATAAACCGACCGATAGACGGCATATCGAGCTGCCAGAAACGCATTTAAAATACCATGAATCCAATGACAAGTTTTTCTTCAGTAACATGCTTCGAAGTCTAATCCCTAATTCGCGACACATTCAAGCATCCAGTGCTAAAAAATGTAGAGTGGAAATGACCAATACACCAAAGAACTCACCTGTACCACTCGATAATGTCAAGCTGAAGAGAAATCTTCAAGAACAACGCAAGAAATGCATCCAAATTCCATCATCCTCATCTTCACAATCGTCATCCTTGACTCAGGACTCCCCATTATGGAGTCCTTTGACTCTACCTTGGTTTTGGCCCTCGACAGACCTTCAAAATGCCTGCTTTTTACCCGCTGGACTTTGGGACGCCTCGCATTCTGTCTTGTCCAATGGTCAACGTCTTTTGGGGAAGGTATGGAGGGATGTGCCCTTAGAACAGCTGCTGCTTAGGCATCCCAATCAAATTCCGCTGGAATTGACTTCTTCCACCATAACTTCAACCCAGTCGATCTTGAGGCGAAAGGTCAAGAAGCGGTCATCCTTCCAACATCGAAAGTTAGCCGTTGGATCAAGGTTTAGGTCCCATCAATCTTCCGCATTCACTACACCGCAAAGATTACTACACAAGTATACGGACAAAGACACAAAAGCTCTGGATTTAAGCGTTTCTGCCATTGTCAAAAAAGAGAAAACTACGCCTAATGTCCATTACATCATGAGCAACTTGGGAAGCATATTTCACGATATTGCTTCCGATTCCAAACTAACTACCAATGGCAGTGATGGCAACCCTTCTCAAAGTAAGTCAGACTCAAATAAGCAAGAGGATAAAAATACCCAAACTGCTGATCAGTATTCTCCTAACTGCAAGAAGTTCTCTGCACTTATAGGATTAGAAATCGTGGTGGATTACGTCAAACAGACAGACCACAGCTAATTAGGATGCTAATTACTGCAATGTTTCGTCTTAAATACAATCTAGTCACAAATGACAAGAACTTGATATAGAATCTCTTAAGAATGTACTGCTATCTTAAGATTTCAATCTCGTACAGACGTACTCAAGAGGCTACATATAGTCAAAGCAGGATAATCTTCTAGTAGAATCTGTCTGAAAAATGAAGAAATGAAGCAAGGAAAACTTGATATCGATATTAATTTCTCAATTTTTATTGTTAATGCTATTTTTTTTTTAATTTATGTATTAGTGTTTGTGTTAGTACAGTGGACTCCGGTTAATGGGACTCACAATTCTTCAAAGTTTTATATAAAACTAACTGGGCGATTTTTAACTGTAAAGCCGCATTCCGTTGACTCTTATTGTACTGCTCTAAAATGGCCATCTTCTGTTGGCCAGTCTTAAATCCTTCCGTTACTTTGCACTTCCATGTTAATTAAACGTGTACAATTTGTACAATGTTCACCTAACCCAAAAAGTTGCTTGACACAAATAGGGAGGAGGATTTATGGAATTACAGTAACATGTATTATGGAGAGTTTTTTTAACACGGAGAAAACTGGAGAAACCAACGTGTTAATTTTCAAACGATGTATATAAAAAGGAATCAATGAATTATAAAAACATTAATATTTCAATATAAAAATAAAAATATTTTTTTTTTTTTTTTATTTTTATTGAAATTTTAATGTTTTTATAATTCATTGATTCCTTAATACATCGGTTGAACTTTAACACTTTGGTTTCTCCAGTTTTCTCTGTGTTAAAAAAAACCCTCTCTAACATTACCTTATACAACCTTGCTTCCATATCAAGATGTAGTATGGAGGCTTAATGATTCCATTAAGCGAATCGCTGATCCCAACAAGCGGTCATTTCGCAATGTATTTGTATTGGAGCTAGTGTCCGGGACTTGGTGATTCCGATTACAATAAACATATGATTCCATTATTCGTGATCCCATTAAGCGGAGTCAACTGGTGAATCTAATTCTCTCTTAGGGAAAAAGTGATGATATGTTCAAAAGTACTTCATTAATTTATTGTATTAAAATCATTAAAGATTTGCAGTATAGCCTCGTAATTTGTACAATATTATTGATATTGACAGTGTACAATGCACCATTAAAACAGATTTAACGATTGAATTCCATTGTTTTCAATGCTTAAAACTTGACTGTAGTGCACGGAACTTGAAAATATGAGCATCCATGTGCATGGACAAATCCTTGATGTAAAAACCACATAAAAATCATCTCAAAACCGTGCTTTCACATCGCCCATTTTTGAATTGTTTTCTTAAATGAATGTCGAAATTTATAAATTAGTTGCATTAATTATTGATGATTTCAATCCTTCCAGATAGTGTCCTGCATTGTTCCCCATTCCAGCACCTGTTTTCTGTTCTTCCCCATTGTACATGCATCCACTCGTTTGACCATTAGCGATAATTGAAAGCGATTCCAACCTCCCTTTAAAAGCAAATAAAGTAGCGCATTGTACATGATTAACTAGGAATCAAACTGATAACCGACTCGTAAATAACCCAATTTTTGCAAATGCTTCATTAAAAGCATCATCTCGCATGTTGATGGACTGACTTTTGTTTCTGGCAATTGTCGGAGAGCTTGCAATTTGCGAACGGTTTGTTTGATGTCTAATTCACTCTCAGCATTCATCTTGCATTTTGCTCGCCATCTTCTGTGCTTTTTATTGGTTTAATTGGAAGCCTACTTAGCGGTAAAGGACTTATTTTGCATAGGTTGCCCTGGGCTCCTTTTGCAGGGAACATTTCAACCATACTCTTGTCTAATACTTTGTAATATGAAACTTATTGTCTCTGGAAAAATCTTTCATACGATTGAAGTGCAATGAGCATTGTTTTTCGGAAAATAAGGAGAATTAAAAAAAAAATATACATAATGCACATTTCGTATAGTGAACTGTAATACATTCATATGTATGAAGTAAGATAACATGTAACGAAGTCTGTACAAGATTTGTTACTTAATTATGTTTTGTAAATACATGTACATGTATATAAATTCATGTATATGCTATAAACTGTATTTTTATCAATTGAGTTTTATAGCAATTATTTCTAAATATAAAAATCATGCATTTTTTTCTAGAAATTTGTTTAAATAGATTGGGGGCAATTATGTTTACTTGTAACATATAGAGATGAATATTATATAGAAGCATACTGTACATATGCTATCTAAAATTGTTATTAAGTGGAGGAATGTTAAGAATTTCATTTGTAATAAATATGTTTGAAGGGTAATTTGCAGGGATGTAATATCTAAATAAAATATGTAATATTCATTATTGAAAAACATTCTAATCCATGCGTAAAAGCGAGTCCAGTGGCAAAATGATATATATTTACATGTAGTTGTGATAGACGTTTGATTTAACAATACAGTATAATTTGCAATGAAAGTGAACCAAATAATATGTTATTAAGCATTACTATATTATAAATTGAACCTAGTAGGTTAATGATGGCATAAATTAGGAGTGGTTGTAAATTTAAAATGAGTATAACATGATTTCAAAATACCAATGGTGTTCCAGAAACTGTAAATATTGATAGACTAAATTCCTAGAAAAACTTAAGATTCATCGCTTTTCATCACGCATAATTCAGCCGCAAAGGGGTTATTTGGATTATAATCCTATAGTAATTGTCACTCATTTTTCCAATCGATATGCTCTTCATTATTTCGTTCGTTTTGTGTATGTCTGCTGCTAGAGGATATTTAAGTAAAGCACACCTTCCGAACAATAAGCACAATAAGCTGTGAAATTTCTAATGAATTTTACTTTGGTACAGAGAGTAAACGTACAAGTTACAACAATATTGGGTAATTAAATAAAGGTTTAATAATATGTTTATTTTATTGGATAATATGGAATAACGATGAACATTATTTTTTTTACTATAGTTTTCATTTTTTTTTTAATGAAAAGCAAGCCTTCGATAGGGTTTGACAATAAATTACTATGATGACTAGGACAAATACAAGGTACCCACTATCATGGAAACCTGGAATTGTGAGGGAAATTGGATAGAGCTGGAATAGACATAGAAAAATGATTTATTAAGTAAGTTCAATACATAACAGACCATTATTTTCATTTTTCTAATTTGACATCTAGTCTTAATTGTTGCGGCTAAAAATAGACAAGAAGTTGTTAGGTATGTCATATATTTTTTACTTTTTCAGATTTCATGATGGACAGAAAAAATTGTTTTAAAAACTGTTAAAGTCATACAATTTGCAGACAATAGTATGTGGAAACCCAGAAATATGCGATCAATGATGTAGGGATCTCAACTATAGCTTGAGGTAAAAATTGTGGGAAGGGTCACCTGGTGTTACACGAAATCTGACCATTTTGAGGCGTCCTCTATGATTGCGTCCGCCCTCACATAGGAGCCATAACTCACACCCTGGGAGTATAGAATAGAGGCAAAATGCATTGCAGTCGGATTAATGATGATGCTCAACATTTCAATTAGGATTTTGGGCCGCTGCATCCACAGTCCCCACCCAAAGGGTCCTCCACCCTGCTCAGTGTGCGTGACGAGAGTCATCACAGCAGTTGTAACAAAAGCCGATTGTCTGTTCGGTAGATAAATAATACATCGGACCCGCACACCCACTACATTAATTGGAACGGGCGTGGACCTGCCTATGTTCATTTCTCTCTTTTTTTTCTGAAATTTCTGGTAATTTGGCCGATTTTTACACGTAATCATGAGATACTTTTACCCACGAATGCTTCGTGGTAAAAAGAAATAATAACTTGAACCCCACAAATGCCGTTGTTATGTTTGCGAGGAGAAAATTGCTAGAAACTTAAGATTATGAAATTATTTAATTATTAATGGTATATATTTAATCTCATTTGATGAGACATACATAGGCAAACCAGTCCAGCATCGGTGCTATGCGGGTTGGCCAATATACAGGGGCATATGAATATAAATTACAATATAGCGTGATAAAGGTATTTATGTTGTTTGTCTAATATTTAGTACCGATGTACATACATATCTGTAGTCAATTTCTAGCTTGTGGACTAAAGAAGTGTTAAAAAAGGTAAAGTCGATCATGTGTATATTATGAATAATTAATAAAAATCGGTTTTATCCATTTCAGTTTAACAAATAATAAATTAAAGATAATGGTTCATAAAATTTATCTAATTTCAGTAAAAACGATTACAAAGCCACCCTAGCATCTCAGGAAAGCTAATCTTTTGCATACAAACGACAAATAAGGTAACTAACGTTCAATAAAATCATATTTTTCAATAATATCTTTAAAATACGAAATATATAGACTTTGCAAACATTTCTCAAAATGTGAAATGCACATAAATGATCTCCTAAACAATCGTCATTAATTGTTCGATAAGTAGGCATTTTTTGAAATGCAAGTAATTTCTTTTATTGCGTATCTTTTAAAATTCTAATGAAGTCTTCATTGTTTCATCTATAAATTTCATCGTATAATTTTCCTATTTTTTGTATTCAGTATAATTTATATAAATTATTTTAGATCGATATAGTACATATGATGCATAAAAACCACCATGAAAACCATATAAGGTGTAGTGCATACAAATGCAGGTAAGCTCCATGTCTTGTCATTTAATTTAAAGACTACAAATTAAACTATCTTTTGACATGAATTACTCCAGTACATTCTTATTTATTAATATTTTTCGTATTCAAAGCAAATTTTTGTCATTTTATGTGGTCACTTTGTGGAAACACATCATCTCTACATTTGCTTCCATGTCAAAATCGAGCAATAGAGAAATGCAATCTGCAGAGTTGCCTATAATACCGAACCTAAGTTAAGCTTTTTTTCCGAATTGTTGATAAACCCGTTGAGAGTTAGGGATTTTTATTTTTGAGACCACTCAGAGATCGGGTGTCGCCCTAAAAGAGCCCTTCAAAATGCCGTATTTTCCCGTTGTTCGACTGCAATTTAATCTTTTTCATATTGAGGGCATCTCTCCAAATACCCGATAATAAGCCATTTTCTAATCGAATGCCAAAAGCAGTCGATGAATTAACAGTCGAGTGCTTCGGAAATTGTGCTCTTCAGTTGGATTTGGTTTATTTGCATATTTGTCTTGGGATAATGATTTCCCCGCCTCGAGAGCTTCTATTCAATTTCAATGGCAAAACCACTCTTCGTTTTTCGCTTTTAATACATCGCCATTGTGACGACTCATCAAATTACTCAGTTGCCATTAATTTGCCTCTCTATATTTGGTGAACAGATTTCGTGTATTTTTTTAGGTTTTTGTATGTGGAGACTCTGAAGAGCCGAGCAACTTAACCATATCAATTGAAACTTGATGCAAATGCTACCCGATTTTTAACAAAGGACAAATTAACAAATAGTTGAAATGACATTAGTTGCAACATTTTTTAATTTTTGTTCTTTTCAATTTTCATTTAAACATTTCTTTAATTATAAGAAAAACATATGAATTTGGAAAAAAAATGGTATTTTTCCTCTAAAGCTATTCATTTTTTATTAATTTATGATTATTACTGAACCCAATTTTCTGAAACTGTAGTTATTAAAGTAAAATTTACAAAATTTGATTGACAAATATGAGAATATTTGGATGAAAAATTAAGCTTGCTTTATCTTTTGCTAATTTTGATTTACGTAATGTTGTTTTAATATATGATGCTAAATTAATATCTTCTTTGCAGTATTTTACCTTCAAAGCATAGGTGGGGCTATTACTCGAAACACTGCACATAGAGAGCTCCTCTTTGATAATAAGTATTAAAGTATACCCTCTAAAAATGAGTATTTTTGGGGGTCGCTCCCCCAGCCGCAATACTGACCACCGCCCCCTTCCGGAATGTCACCTCATGCTCCAATCCCAGCCTTCCTTGACAATTCATAGCATATATTAATTTAAACTTTTAAATATTGAAATTATAACTTCAATATCAACAGAATAACCGCGATGCATAATATTGGACGCAAATAACTTGGGCTATATTGTCCGTTAACTTGTTATTTCTACTGATAAAATGCATTTTTTGCATTGTGGTTAATCACAAAATGCTAAATGTTGATTTAATAAATATCTCCCTCCCCCACAATGTCTTTAAAGTCTGGGTGGGGCCGTTACACGAATAAATACGGTGACTATTTTTTTTTTTTTTTCATTTTCGTAGCTTCACCCAGGAGTTAAGTCAATTTCATAAGATTTCGAGATATTTACTAGCATGTTCAAGCGTTGTTCAAATTTAGATTCTTATGTCTACAAGCGATGATGTAATTTTAATATCGTTTAATCCCGGTCTGAGAGCCGTTGCTCGGTATTAATAGCATTTCACCAATATCCACTGAATATAACGTACATTCATAAAAAAATGCGCTGCTTTTGCCAGAGGGTTACGAGACTCTTCTACAGCGATCGATATGTAAGCTTCTGACAAAAGCCGAGGCAACGTGGGCATTAAATTAGTGGGTGCGGAGGGCTTCTGCCACGGACTTATTTGAGCAAATGTGTACCATTTTACTTAATTCTTGTGAAAAGGCATTGCTTTTAATGACATGGGAGACACTCGCTGCACCTTAAAACATTGAAAGCATAAGTCAAAATTAAAATAGTTTCTTTATAAGTTTAATAGGACACAACAAAATTTATTACACAGCAAATATTTTTTATTGTTGAAAACTGACAAAACCGACAAGAAAATGCAAAATAGCTGTCTTTAAACATAAACGTTGCAGTCTAACTGATCGTAAGCCATTAAATTCCCATAAAAAACGGATTAAAGTTGGATTATGCTTGTCTGGCATAGTTCGCTTAAATGAAATATCACTGCTTCTCCTTTCGATTTGCCTAGAATTAAAAATATTTCTTTATAATCCTTAAATTTAACATTGGAAAGAAATTACAAATGATTAAAATATCTCACCTGTGTTCGTACCAACTGTTGTAAAGCATGCACCTTTGATTTTTCCTGCTCGAGAGTAGCATGAAGGTTCGTAATCTATACCAAATAAGTAAAATTTGCAATTTATTATGAGCTCCTAATGGCTATGCAAGATAGTAAATGAAATGACCACCAACCTCTTGTGTTAGTTCATCCTTTTCCTTATTCAATTCATCTATTTTTAAAAAGGCATCAACTTGTTCTTTTGCTGAAATTTTAGAAATTACAACAATGCTTCAACTGGAAATTAAAATAGTCCACATATTTACTGTTAAAAAGTTAGCTTACTTTGACTGGTGGCAAGAATGTTGCATAACTTGGAATTCATTTTCTTAATGCTTGCATTCTCCTCCTTTTGCAGTAAAAAAAAAGATATTAGGACATCGCAGTGATGGACTGATTTTGAAAATATTCGATTACGGTAAAGGCAGTAAACAATTTTAAAGTTTCTCACCTTTAACATGTCCCTTTCTTTTAACAAATCCTGTATTTCACTCTCCTTCTTCTCCAGTTCATCATGAACCTGTAACAGCCTCACATCGATTGGAATGTTTGGCTGAAAGATTTTTTGAGAAATTTTATAATTTTTTATTTGGTCGCTAGTAAATGTATTACTGCATTTACTCGAGTAAGGGCCCCCTAGCTTTCAAAATTGTAGCAAAAAGGAGTTTCAAGTAAATATGGTTGTGTTAGCAAACCGACAAGGTTGGCTTAGTGGTTATGCTTTGCTCCTTGAACTCGGGAGACCCGGGTTCGAACCCCAGTCGGCTATCCTGGTTGTAGTTTTTTGTGGTTTCCCACAACCTCCCTTAATCACCCATTTAGGCACATAAAAGCGAATGCCGGGATAGTTCCCCAAAAAGCGGTCATGACCATATACTCTTCACCTTTAAAATCTGGCACTTTTCCCCCTGCCAAATGGCATACTACATGCTGACTGCAGGGTAAGGAATTGAATAGTTCTAGCACATTTACTTCTATCTTCTTGAAATAGTCTTTCTCGTGTTCTCTATTAACCATCATTTTAACGTCGTGCGCCACTTTTTCAAAGAAGTTGTCATCAGCGAGTAATAGCTTCTTTTGATCGACATCAGCATTACCTGAAGTATTCATTGAGAATATTTTAGACTTACGAACCGCATGTGTCACACTTTTTAATTGCGCACAAAACGTAATATTTACCATTTATTTCTGCATTTATTGGAATTCCTTCTATGTGACTTGCCAACAAATTATTGAATGCTCCTAAGGTCATAGGAGCTGGTTTTTCCTTTTTCAAGCTCTTTTTCTTTTTCTTTGCGGCCACTTTTGCCTCGTTGGCCTCTTGTTGCATTTGCTCGTAAAACTGAAAATGATCAACGGGTACATAAACTAGTCTGCGATACGATTGGGATTGTAGTTTATCAAACATACTTCTTTCTTCTCCTCATAGTCGACCTTGCTGAGGAAAATAGCTTGCTGAATATCGTCTTCAAATAACTTACTCGCAACCTGCAAGAATTAAATTAAATAGCTGAAATAATGCCAAAGGGTGTCCACGAAACTCATCGATGCATCGTTATATATTACCTCATCGTTTTTCTTTTGCCATTCAGAATCTTGTACTATTGGTGCAACCAAGGGCGGTTCGGTTTTTACCGCAGATGATGTGCTTGGCTTGGGGATGGCCAACAGCTTTTTAGGTTTAGATTTCCCAAACGCCAGACTTTGAAGCTGGAAATGAAGCATTAAAAGGCAATGCTATTATAACATCTTGAATGATACATTAAAACCTGCTTAATGGGACCACCCTTAAAAATGGCAAATTTGGTCATTGTATACAGGTAAGTTATTAATCTATGGTTTCACTGTATGTTATTGTAATAGCTAAGAAATTAACCCTATTAAGTATATAATTATTTATTTATTTATAAAATACACCACTATGGCTTTTTTTATAGCTTTATTAGGCGTATTGAAAATTATATTTTAAATGAATGAAAAATTCATTTTCAAACCAGCACCCAGTGCTTGTGATTTGGAACTGATCCTATGAAATCCGAACAAATTCTATTCATTTTTCAGTTAGTACAAACAACAACAGCTGGAGTCTGGGTATATTGGAAACCATTCAGAAGTAGATGTTAATTGATTAATCAAACGTATTTTACCAAATAAATACGTATTCTACTTAACCTCCTGATCAATTCCTCTGTTTGTTATGTCATTGGTAGCTGTTGTTGGTTTCTTCTTTGGCTTGGGTTTCTTCTTAGTTTCCTCTTGTTTATTCCCTTCGGTCTTTTTCGTTTTAGGTACCTTTATTTTATTCTTTACCACGTCTTCAGCATCAATTTTTAACACAGCAAATCGGGAAGCTGTTCCAACAATAGACATTTTTAATCCGTTATTGAAAACTGACTTTAGGTAATGTTATTGTTGATCACACGTGATGCTAGATAGTAGATGGTATTTTTGTTTAGAAAAATTGCATTGTGGGAAAAATGTATATGAAATCATGTGGTAAGCAGACGAATGTGGAGTTTCAAAATTTAAATTTCGAAGGTTGCAAGATCATATGTATTATTGATGTGTTGAGTTATTTATAGATTTATTCAATCAAGGGTGATTTACAAAGTGCGAATTAACAGACGAGGTCTTCAGATGAAGAAGGACGACGAGATACGAGTGGAAATTACATAGGCTTTCGTTCATTATTAATTCTGGTATCATTATGTGTGCAGCGTTGCAAAATAAGTTTTTCTCCTGCAAAGGTCAAATCGGGGTGATTTACAGAATAATAATTAGTCGGGATTGGTCTACTGTTTGTACTTCCCCCATTTCATGTCATTCAGATGTCCGCGATTTAGGTCAGCCTATGTTCAGTACTCGCACAACAGATAGAGACAACATGGAGAAAATTTATCAAGAAAAAAATGCACTTCGAGATGAAATGAAGGCTGTATTAGCGGGATTGAAAAGTGAAGATAAAATCAAACAATCTGAAATTGTTAAGCATAAGGTGAGAATTATGAATTAATAAGACGCTGTTTGTGCAGCCATGTAGTCTGTATATGCGAATTAATTGTAACATTCACAAGCCTGATTTATAATTGCACAACTAATGTGCAAGATTCTGTGTTTGAGAAAACAAAGGGTGAATAAATCTAAATTTTTTTATGAAAAAGCAAATTTATTACAATATGCTTTCTTCAAAATTTTGAAAATAAAAGTGTAAAATGAAATTCAAAAGTTTACGTAGGTGATAAAATATCCTATCTGAAAAAAAAATGGTAATGCTTTCGTGTCCGTCTTTGTAATAATTTGAAATTTTACCAATTATTCCAACTGATTAAAAAGATTGAGGACTCGTAAGATTATTTTTAAGTTTATAATTGTGATTTATAGCATATATACTTCTAACTTTTTTTTGTAAGTTTGTCAACTTTTTGCATTTCATGTTAATCCACAAAGAAATCGATCTTATAACCTTTATTATTGCAAATAATTATACCAATAACAACTTTTCTCATCTTTACTTCGAATATTGCTAATATTTTGTCAGTTTATCGGACTTGCCTAGTTTATTTTTGTATGCCTAGATTTTCAATTTTCTGAAAGTAGACTTTTGGGAAATGTGATCTTTTGCTAATGAATTGACCTCAATAGTAATCATTGCTGCTTTTGAAGTTTTGTGATTATTATTTCAACCCTTAATTTTCATTTAAATTCGAAAGATAATTTAGTTTTTTATTTATTTTTCAGCTATTTAATCATGATGTTTATAAGAAAAGTAAAAGGGTGTCTATATTTCTAAACATGGATGATGAGGTGCAAACTTTAGACATTCTCAAAGATATGCTTGATAAACAGAAAACTGTCTTCATTCCACGTTATAGGCAAATAAATTTCTGCTTGATAATTTTACATTCTTGTGCAGAGTGTCTCTTTTATATTATCAAACATTTCTCATATTTTTATTGTTTAGTGGTAAACTAGGCAGAATGGATATGGTCAAGTTGGACTCTTGGCAAGACTATGAAAATTTACCTTTGACACGTTGGAATATTAAGCAACCGGCAATGAATGATCCTAGAGAAAACGCGTTTGAAACTGGCACGTTTGATGATTTTTTTAATTCCAGTATGTTTTGTCTTGGGATTTTTTTTAATATTCGGATATCAGAAATTATTTTGTTGTAAATTCAACAGGTGGCCTAGATCTGACCATAATGCCAGGATTAGCGTTCACTAAAAGTGGCTGTCGCCTCGGACGTGGGAAGGGTTATTACGATGCTTTTTTAACCCGTTATTCAGCTCTTCCTAATGGAAAACCTTATAGTATTGCAGTGGCTTTCAAAGAGCAAGTATTGCCTCACATTCCAGTGACTGATAAAGATGTTATAATCAACGAAGTGTTATCTGCTTAATAATGAATTACGAATTGATGTATTAATTTCCATTTTTCACAAAAGTGCAATTATTTGACTAAAACAAACTTTATGCTTCCATTTTGCTCATTGCCATTTAACCCCATGATGGGCAATTCCAACAATGACTTACTAATAATATAAAAATTACTCATATTTTTATGTTATTTACTCAAAGTAAATATAAGGTGCCAATTATACAACAGTCATGGTAATGACTTTTATTTTTTAATAACATTTTTTTCGATATTTAATCTTTTTTTATTAATATAATATATAATTAAATATTAATACATGCTTTAAATGACATTAAATTTGTATCGAGCTTTGTGGATTAAAAAGTTTTAAAATATAATATATTTATTCTTGTATTTGGAGATTGTGACAGATTTAAAGAGTTGTCCTTTACCAGGATTAAAAGGTGTTTTATGGATGTCCCCATTTAGTCGAAGCTACTTTAGCTAAAGCGCTTTAATACGGATGCTACCATAGCAACATAATGCTTTATCATATGACAGCGGACATCATTTCTTGTTGTTTTTGTATGCTGATATTCTACTGAAAAGTTATGTGCTTTCATTTAGATTCTGTCATCCTGAGCGTATTTATCTTATAACTTGCTCGATAAAATAAATCCTCTTCTAACTCTGGAGCCTTATCTAAATCACATTGACAACTTAAAAGGTAAGGATCTTTAACTTATAAAATCGTTCATCTGAGATGAGGATCATATGATCGGATTCGGATCGTCTGTCATGGTTTGAGTTTTCATCTCTGGTGGAGAATGTGGGGGTCGATGAACTTTGTCCACTCGAAATTTAAGGGTATTAGATCATCTTAAACACTTATTTAAAGGTATTGCGGGTTAAACTAATTGATACAAGATACATTTGTGATAATGTTGACACTGAATCTTGTAGAAATATCCATGAATCTCAATCGTGCTTGTGTTTTCTATATTGCACAATTTCCTATGAGTAATATTCTTAATTATCCTATTTATCTAAAATTCACGCAATAATTTGTTTGAAATACTTATTTAAATAAAAATTTGTTGAATTGTAAATCCTTTGAAATTTAAAATTGATGGAAAATGAATTGAAATCAGTTTAATCAATTGATGGAATGACCAAGAAAAATGCATGTAGGCCTATAGTATGATGAAAAATTATAATATATTTTTATTCCAAAAGGCTTTGAACGAAATTTAATCACTAAAGCAGCAACTGATCTGTCTTTTTAATTTCATTGATCAGTGTGATTCTCAAAAGCCTTCATTTCTAGAGCATCGATCATATTTCACTAATCGAGTAAGATGTCTATATGGTACAGACCACTAACTTTTTATCGCTATTATTTTCCCAGAAAAGTCCCATTTATTTACGTGATAGACTATTTATAGACTATTATGTACATGTTGGTCAGACGTCGTGACCTCATCTGTACATGCATCCATAGATGGCACTCTCCATCCATGCACACTAAACTAAATTAGTCCTATATGTGTGTAAAAATCGATGAACAATTCAATAAAATACGTGGAAAAACTGCTGCAAAACTGGCGAAAGCAGCTTGTTATTGGCGTTTATGTTAAAAGGAAGGTGAGGCGTTGAAGGAGTGCCAATGTGTTTTGATAGACAATCTTTGCAAAAAAATTCATAGTTTGGAAGAAAAAAAACTAAATGCAAATCCCACGAATCGGATTAGAACTTGATTAAGCATTCTCATATATAATTCTATCAAGTATTAAATGGTAGAATGGAAAGTTATGGAAAAAAGTAGTTTGCAGAATCAAAATGCTTAACTTTCATGGTGTATCAATTTGATCAGCGTTTCCCAAAATAAATTTAGTCATTGGAACTCTTTAATATTTTATTCAATATAAATTAATATTTATGAAAGGCCCTTTAAACCCTAATGGATAACCTTACTATTCCAGCACTAACTTGCCTTTTCAATTCAATTCAATTCAATTCAATTCAACTCAGTACCCTACAGTCAGCAAATAAATGCCATTTGGTAGGGGGGTC
>JAQGCC010002144.1:0-19688 GCA_034698905.1 Xestoiulus laeticollis | reverse complement strand
GTCCGGTATGACAATTATGACGTGGCTGTGACGTCAGAGGTAACTTCTCCGTCGAGTCCGTTAGGTGTGAATACGGCGTCATTGCAACATAATCATTGGCGCCAGAATATCACGAGCTCGGCCAGCCCACTCAAGCCTCCGTCAACTAAGCAAAAAATATATATCTTAGCCTTGGTAAGGTTCCCCACTATGAGAGCACCTACTAGTACATGTATATTGCGAATTGTTCCAAAACAATTTCTTTGCCCAACGAGACAAAAAGTTGTCAGATAGATGTAAATTGTCATTTTTAAATTTCCATTCTTCAGGATGATGAGGGAAAATTTCTTTTTAACACCTGAAAAGTCAGCGAGGTTACAGTTTGAGAACTTCGTTTCTGGGTTGACCCTAAAAATGCAAAAGAAAAGTATCAAAATATTTCCAAATATACATTACATGCATTGTAGTCGGCGTTAATGTTTAATCTTTATTTTATAGACAATACGGGGCCATTGTATCTTTTTATTAAGCTGGTAAATTTTATGGATCTTTGGAATGCGTTATGTTGTAAGATCTTCTAAGGTCTGCACAAATGTCACAAAGTAAATTACATACTAGTAGTTTGATTCAATTAAAATTTAGCCGCCTTCTATAGGCATATGGGGTGAGTCTTGATGCGAGGAGTTTCTTTATAATTTTTTTTTTCAAAACTTTGTGCACGTAAGATTCGTATTATTTTAAGACTGTATTATACTCTGACCCTATTCAATTTCCAGGTCAATGAATTCCTATATCTTAACCATTGAAAGGCGAGGGAATTTTAAATTAAAAAAGTCATTGTGGGAGGTCAAATTACCTTTTTACTTTATAACGTTTTAAATTTTACTCTCATACTGTTTTGAAATTAGCTTTCAAATCAGGGTGAATGCAGTCATATAAACTATTCTGATTAAAATACAACTAAGATAATGCATAAAATTCCAGTTTATGTAAATTAGTTTTCTCACGTAAAAGTATGTTAGATCTGTTTAAATAGAGCCCCTGTAGTTTCCCAGAGTTCGCAAGTTTAAAACTATGCATGTATTTTCAGAAAGAAAGTTATATTTTTACAAAATGTTTGTTATTTTTAAATATATATTTAAACTAACTTGAAAACACTAAAAACGTTGGGTCACAGTTATTAACGCAGGTTTTGGTTAAAATATGCCCAGAATGCACACTCATGTTCATTTGTTCTACATCCATTCTATTAGTAGATATACAATATAGTTAAACTTTATTTATATATTGTATCTTTATAATTTCAACTTATCCTTGATAGGATATCTAACATAACTTAATACTGAAATGGGTGCATACTTAGTCACATGTATACCCATATACAGTATCACCTAGGTCCTAGGTGATAGGACATGTATCACTTATATTTTCTTTATGCTATAGGGCATATCAAAACAACTATATAGGATAGTAAACCAACAAGATCTCTACATATACATGTATATTTGTGGCAAAATGTAATAGTGTTCTGTCATTTTACATTTGGATTTCCACTGCATAGCTTTCATGTTATGGCTTTTCTTTACATTGGCCATGCATGGGATTGTGAACTAAATTATCTGAACCGAACAAGTGAATAACATAGGCAAAAAATGCCCGCATCCTCTACAATTTTGTATACTTTGCGTATTTCCACACGCAATCTAAACAAGATCATCATGCACTTCTTAATCAAAGAACTGAAAGATTTTGAAAAGACTTTTTATGTTTCCGTAACTCATTTGTTTTATTCCAACTGCCTGGCTAATTTTCAAGTTATTTATTCCATGCCAAGGCGCCACCGATTCCGAGGTATACAATCTGACTTTTCGAACAATGGCTTCTTTGTTTGCATGTTATGCTAATACGTTCTGATCCGTTTACGGAAAGATGACAGCCAATGTTATTTGCTCAACTTATGGGCAAAATGGCTTTCGTTCAGCATCGCTCTTCTTTCCAATAAATTTCACCAAAGACTTGCATGCAAAGTTAAATTCGGTCAGCCTTCACCCAGCTATATTTGGCTCGATTTTAAACGGCTGTTAAAAGAAAACATACTTTTAGTTTTATATGCGCACTTAATTTCAATCCATCATTTTACCCAGGCCCCTAAACCATATGGCATTTTTATGTTAACTGCAACTCGCAAGGGTACTTAATTGAATTTTAACCATTGTGAACAGAATTGCCACAAAAATATACCTCCCAGAAGCATCGTTGAGCAAAATTCTCAGTTCTAGCAGTTCAGAAAGCGTTTGCTGTAATATTTAATTGCATTACACTCGATCATCAGGCTGATTCTGAACGGTGACTAAATGTTTATTTTGGAAGTGAGAAGTTTTCCTTGCGCAAGCTTGTATGTTGATAACGGGATATTATTTATTTGACATCAGGGAAAAACAAAGAGCTCTCGATTGTGATAATAATTGTCTAGAATGAGCTGCAACTGTAAACAAAAGGGATTATGGAAAAAGGCTTGAGTATGTTGATCAGTACAGTGTAAAGATGAAGATAGTATAGCCACTATATTATTGATAATGACCTTTATATACTTGTTGTTCCCCGTAGAGCATCAAGCTAAATAAAAAAAAACCGATTTTCATTCATAACAACGTCGCAGCCTTGACTTTTAGAAGCTATTTTAAAACAACAAATAATATACTTCGGCGATTGTTATGGTAAATCTGATCTTGATATTATAATCAAAACTTTGCATCTAATGTACATGTATATAAGGGACCAACACGAGGCATGTCCTGACTAGACCAAAATAAATACATTAAGTAATAATGCAAGGTTCTCACAACCTGGAATGTTAATGAATTTATATATTGGAAGGTAGCTTTCCAAATTGGTCCTGGAATATGACTGACCAAGACAATGCTGACAAAAATGTCATAAACTTTGTTAAGCCATGATTATAAAATATTAAAAAGCAGATTAATTTTCAAACATTTAATTTTAAATCCTCTCATCTATCAATTCGATAATTAAGTCAAATACTCTCAAAAAAGTAGTTGATACAAAAATAAATTACATTATTGCTTTTGATAAAGAATTTACCAATGCTATTCAGGAAGCAGTTTTAGTTAACAGACTTTTCCAACTAAGTTTTTATTAGTTAAAAATGTTTTTAAATGTTTGTTTCAATTTTGTTACCATTTTACTAGAAATAAACATCTCTGCTAGGTAAAAAAAAATTTAAAAAAATGATATGTTCATAGTCGTGGAAAAATTCAACAATTTCCTGGAAAATCAGGGAATTTTATTTTTAATAAAATGTGGGAACCCTATAATAAATTCATATCACAAATATTTAAAAAAACTGGAATGAATGAGCGATTAAGAGCATGCTGTATTTTTCCACTGATGTGATAGGGAGTTTGGAAAAGATATTATCAAGTCTCCTATGGTGATTCAATGTGTCTTGACAATTGTATAATGTCAAACTAGGGTCAGTGGTCAACCTACCAGGACGAGGAGCTTAGTGTCATATCAAGTTATACCATGCAAAGATGAGTATTAGAAATTTCATTTTTCAAACCCCACTAAGAGCTGTGTATGGTGGGAAGTATTTTAAACACAATAATAACAAAGCTCATTCGACAATCAAACGATGATTTTTGTTTGATCTAGAGGATGCTATTTTTTTAAATAACGCCCGTGTGTGCGTTTAATATTTCAAATTTATAGCATTTCCATGAACTTGATCTTACCAAAATTCCCCGAAAATTAAAGACACGAAGAAAAGCCTGTAAGACATTTGTCATTGACCTAAATCAAAAGTGCCTTCATTGTAATGAAGCAACAGATGGACTATAAAATATTTTCCCCGAATGTAAATGTACATTACATCGCAAAAACTTTCATGACATTGATTTAGTAGACATTAAATGGCGGATATTAACTTGGGTTCCCATTCTTTGTTTTAAAATATTTTTGCGTTATGCAGTCTGTGATTTAGTACACCTTTAATACTTAGTAGCATTTTTCTATTTCTATGAATAGGTTTACATGCATTTTAAGGGCTAAATTTATATAGCTTCTGAATAAAGCTATTGCTATAAATCAAAACTACCTTCCCCGAAATGTCTAACATCTCAGCATTCCAGAATAACTGAAAAAAAAAAAATATGTCCGGCTCTGCTTGCACTTAAGTTCTGCCTTTGCCTTTACCTTTTATTGATGCAGTAGTCAAGAGATAAAAAAATTATTTTATTGTTCAATTTTTCCTCATTAGAATAACTCGAATGCCATTGTTGAAATTCCACTTTTTTAATAACCAGAAATAATCTGACAAAATATTATAATGGCATTTAAAAATAATAAAAAGCATTCGAGGCAATCCAAGAAACTTCAAGGAAAGTTGGAAAATTGCACAAATAATAGGCCTAATAATAATACAAATACATACTAGTATAAAAAATATATAGATAAAAGTTACTGTATTAACATAAGTAAGTTTTTAAAAACTCTAAATTTTCTGATAATAATGGTAGAAATAACACTATATTAAACTAAAAGCACAATTTTTAGTTTATTATATATCTTTATATTGGGTCAAATGTTGAATTAAGAATCTAACATTTTCTACTGATGCAACTGGAATCATAAGATGCACATTAAATTAAAACATTTTTTCATATCAAATTTTGTTTGGCAAAATGCATCATCATCGTTATCATCATAATGTGATTTATATCTAGATTTGTAATTAATTGTGTAGTCTGTAATTTCTATATAATACATAAACATGTACATGTCTTTGTAGTTCAGCTTCCCTTCCTAGAAGCGCCACTGTTATTCAACCCATTCCCATTCACTGCATACACTAGCCATGGCGCTAATATTCTGTTTCAAAATTGAAACTCAGTTTGGAATAAAATAAAATTTCGCTTATTACTATTAAACTGGAAAGAGGATTTTGGTATCAATAACTATATGTATGTTTAAGAGTACCGGTAATCAATCATTACATACCCATCAGTTTATTGGACTCGCGTGTATAGTTGAAAAAAACTGAACGGAAAGTTTCTTAAAAATCACTATACCAGGGTTTTCGTGTCAAATACAACATAAAATTACTTCAGCGGGACACCTGTTGAAAGACACTGGTCTACGTATTGCAAATTCATTATTTTCACACGAAACAAGTATTTTGGCCAATTAACGCTGAGATCTTTTTACTAAAGAACATAAGTTCTTTAGTAAAAAGATCAAGTACAATGTATACCAACTTTTCTAGAATTCAAAATTTTATTCAAATCATTCCAAATTGAAATGGAGAAAATATACTTGTATGGTACATGAATTATTGCAGTTATAGCCTATATACAGGGTGGACCATTAGACCAAAAGTCAGTGCCACCCCACTTTTTTTTTCTTAAATCTTATTGTTATGAAAATTATGTTATTAAATGCGGTTTTCATGTTTTTCATGAAAAGCGAAATTATAACTTATTAGCTCTAATATTTAGGACATAATGTCAAAAGGAATGGTCTGTTTGAATGAATGAGCCGATCTCTTCACTGCAGTGCACCAATGTACTGCAGCGTAGTTACCATTTGGACTTACCTTCTGTTCTTAAAAAAACATTGTACATGTAACAACTTTAAATAATTGCCAATAAAGACTAAAAGAGTTGAATTCATACAAACAAACCATTCTCTTCCTTTTCTCAATAAACATTTTGTCCTAAGTATAACGGCTAAAAAGTTATAATTTGGCTTTCCGTGAAATAATGGTCGTAGGTAAATTCTAAAAACATAAGTGGATAGAACACACATGACTTCCTATTTAACTGCATTAACAGAATTGTCATAACCATAGGATTTAAGAAACAAAGTGGTGTAGCACTGACTTTTGGACCACCCTGTATACATGCACATGTATATAAGCAGTATTACGGTTTTTGACATTATATTATCCGTAAATTAACAAAATGGTTATTTTCCTTTTCAGTAAACGATTATTGTATGCCTTTGAAATATTTTCTTACCATGAATTTGGAAATTAATTTTGCTGAACAATATTGGTCAATTGTTTCCATTTGTATTTCATCTGTTAGGTGTTGGAACAAAAAATGAAAATAGACTGCAAATGCCATGGAGTTTCTGGTTCTTGCGAACTTCGGACTTGCTGGAGAGCTATGCCAACATTTCGGCAAGTAAGTAGATGCATGGCACGTTTTAAGATTTTGCTCCCACTTGTTTTTATCTTTTTCGGAACATGCGGGTAAAACGACAAACACTTGAAATGATTGAAATCAGCATGTCTATAATTTTGTAAAATGTCTATATGTGACCATTTCTAGTTTATTTTCCGTTTGGGAATAGTGTGTTATTTTGCTCAAGGTTACTACAAATGCTTGCAATACTTTTTCTTTTATTTATACATAAGACTGTAGGTACTGATTTGACTTCCATGCAAACTGGAAAAGATTTAACAACAATGCCAAGACACACACTGTTCTATATGTGCTGTCAGTTTGTTTCAACTTTTGTCTCTTTCAGGTTGGAGAAGTGTTGAAGGAGAAGTTTGACGGTGCAACCGAGGTGGAACAACGCAAAGTAGGATCCAGAAAACACCTGGTGCCTTTGAACCCGCAATTCAAACCTCACACTGACATGGATTTAGTGTATTTGAGTTCTTCCCCAGACTTTTGCGAATACGACCAGAAGATCGGCTCCATGGGGACCCATGGTCGTTTGTGCAATAAGACTTCGAAAGCCATTGACGGCTGCGACCTGATGTGCTGCGGCAGGGGCTACCGCACCAGCACCAAAGTGGTCGTGGAACGGTGCTCCTGCAAGTTCTACTGGTGCTGCTACGTGAAGTGCAAGCAGTGCCGCCGAACAATCGAAGTGCACACGTGCAACTGATTTACAGTGACTCACGGATGCAATATTAATTTATACGTTTTAATTATAGAAACTTAGATGAAGACTGATGAGGGCGGCTCGCGCCTTCGGTTTTCCGGTGGCATAGACAGACGCAGCTCGAACTTTAGAGGTGCGACTGTCGCCCTTCTTGGAGATGTGTAGTATTTTAGCAGTCCGATGTGTAGACATTGTATAAAAACACTAGTGTTCAAAAAACTGTTTTATCAGGGTAGTTTTAAATAGTCAAGAGTTATTCCAATTTGAATTAAGGTACTTCACAAGTTCACCTTAATTTTCGATAAGACACATGACGATTTAAGTTTCAGGCAAGTGTTGGACAAGCTCAACTTAGCAGTTTGCGCACCTTCGTTCGAAATAAAATAGACAATGCAGTAAGCTTTTATAATTTTGAAATTATAATATCAGTGAATTACATTTAATGTGGAACACTGATACTGATGGAGAATATTTGGAGATTGGAAACGCACTGCAGTTTTATAATTGTGCCCTATTATCAAAATAACTGATGATTGGCTTTGCATAATTGACACGTGAGCTTAGTGAAACAAAAGGGGCAAACTATGACGTTAATCTGACCAAATTATTGATAAGGGCACATACTAAAGCCGGCCACACGCTAGGCAATTTATCGGCCAAAATAAATCGCTCCAATTTTCCAAAAAAATTTTTCTGAAGAACAAATTTAATTTTTTGCCACACACATGATGCAACAAATTTCTGAATTTTGGCACACACGCCGAAATTCCGCGAAATTTTATTTTTAGAATTTATTTCAGGCAAGAAATTACCTCGTGTGTGGCCGGCAAAAGGCAATAATTGTCGCTGCGACACGCCTCAAACAGGGTTCCTTTTTAATTTTCCCACGAGATACTAGTAGCAATTCCATGAATTTATAAAAATAAATGCCATGTGCTTATCTCGTGCAGTCCTGTTTGAGGCTTGCCGCGGCGACAAAAATCGCTCTGTGTGAAATCAGTACTTCTGATCTGAATGCATACAAATATGATAGCGTAAGAAAGTAAGCTTATACTTTAGATCCTCGTGGTAAGCATGAAGTTAATTTTTCGATCAACCTATTGTACAAATCCAACGTTTATTTTCTACTCTTACTTCAAATGTAAGGTTACTATAAAATCCTTTAGCAGTTTTAAATTATCATGAATGAAACTTCAGTTATACACAATATTATCTCAGTTTGTACCAGTTTACAAGTACATGCAATTCCAAGAATTATTGTACATGTATTATAAAACTGCACTAAATTCCTTTACTTAAGCTTTTTTCTAATTACGGGCAAACAGAAACCCCAAAAATGTTCTGTGCACATAACCTCTCTACAATGATCTCAATAGATTATGCGAAAAATTGAAAATTCTGGTTGGTTGTAATTTACATCATGGTCAACACCGACGTTCCCATTTTTAGGCCCTTGCAAAAAATTTATATCTGAATTAACACATGTGCGAAGTTGTTGGGGCATGTTTGACTGAGTATCAGAAGTTGTGACAGTTTAAAACTGCAAAAAGAGTTTTAATTCCCCTAATATTTGGTGCATTTTTTTATTATTCTGACTCTTAAATTTGAAGGTATGAATATTGAGATGTCATTTTTAAAACTGAACAATTCAAAAGTCCGATCAGGTAAACATTTTAAAATAAAATGTTCTACTATGAACAATTACTTAAAATTAATACTAAATTGTTATTTCTGTAAATATTTGGAAGATTGAAAATACATTAAGACCAATTCCTTATAATAAAATTGGTAAGCAGAATAAATTTGAACGAATTTCTTGTTTGAAGCATAATGATAGAAGTTAACCATTTGAAGCATTGAGCAACTTGTCGTACAAAACAAGTGTTGACGTACATGTATAATTTGTAATCTCTTGGTTTATTTTTTCAGAAAATATTTTGATTCTTAAAATACGCATTGATTAAATGGCTGTTAAGAAGGTCACTTCAGCAATGTAAAAAAGTTGTAGTAGTTAGTATAACTAGAACTTGTAGTCTTCTAGGCTGTCCCTTTAAAAAAATAAATTGGCTATGCTCATCAGTCGCAAGAAAACAATTTTATATGTTTGATAGGCACTTTTTATCTAGTCATTGTTTTTATACAAACTTCCAAGTTTGAATTTAGCACCATATTTGTGACGTTATCAATAAGCATGTCTTAGACGATCGTGCACAATAAATGCACTTAATTGAACTTTTTTATAAGAATATCGATTAGCGGTGAAAGCATTAAATCGTGCACAGCCAATAAACAACTTTTTGCTATTTAGCAATATTGATTGCGCCGCTACTAGTACATGTACATGTAAGTACTGACATTACATAATGGTTTCAAACAAAATTGGATTCTTGGATAAGTTTGGAAAGACCCTAATCCAGAAAAAAAAAATGTTTAATAATCGCTGTTCGCAAATGCTAACTTGCAATTACTGAAATTTATTAAAAACGTTAGAAATAATCAAATTTTGAGACTAATTTGGTCAGTTTAAACGATCAATCATTAAACTTCTTATTAGAAGCGGGATAATTTTGAATGGTTTATTAGAAATTCATTATCTTAATTATTATCGAAAAATCGCTCATTATGTAATATTTAATTGAAGCTCGTTAAGAAAATGTATAAATTTCGTCATCTAAATTGAGTAATAAATATGTTGTTTGCAAAAAAAAATTATATTTCATTAATGTAATAAAAATTGATATTGCAGACATTTCTTCCTTTAGTTGATGGTCTAAGGGTAAAAACAGCGTGGAGCATGGCATGGCCTTGAAATGCAGCGTTTCGATTGGTTTCCCGATGGCGGGAATTTCTGATTGTCCAATTGAAACGCTGCATTTCAAGGCCTTGTCATGTTCAATGCTATTCTATGCTCCACGCTGTTTAAACCTAATTAATGAATTGACACAATTTGACAGTCCTTAACACTATACAAGTTGTCAAATATTGTTTTATTAATCCCTAAAAAACTTATGCTAAATATTAACAAAATTATTTATATTACAACCATCATTGTGAGTGAATTGAGAAGTAATACTTTGAATGGTTAGCTCTCGTTGAAAGATTTACAAATGAAAATTATTCTTAAAACGTATTTTTTGGAATATTCCTTGATTTTTATCTAGAACGGTTTTATCTATTTTTATATAGAACGGTTAAAAACAAAGTTTTATATTGATTCCCTATGTTATTCTGCACTGGAATTTAGCATTGTTGATGTGAAGATTTGGCGCAGAGCTCCAGGTATCTCAGCTGTATCGAGACAGACAAATGCATGTCCTGGAGGTAAGTTTTCTTTTAATCTAAATAAATAAATATTAAAGGTATTGAACATTAGAATGTAAATTGTACAAATGTATTTTTTTTCAAATGCTTTGGTAACAAATAGATATTCCCATTAGAAAATTAGCATAATTTGCATAAAATTGGGTAATCCAATTAGCCCAAAAACGAATTTCAGTATAATTCTCTGGTGACTTTTTGCTGAATTAGAAATTTATTCATTTAGTAATTTTGAGTTGAGCAGCTATAATCTACTGTTACCGATACTAGAGATAATCGAAAAGTATGCATGGTTTTACATGTACCTTTCAGCTTGATCTCCGAGTGATCCAATGAATATGGCATAAGCGTTAACTCGGGGTTCTGAGGAGAGCAGTTTTGCAAAATACTCTGCAGGAATGCCGTATCTGTCGAAGTTAGCGTCACTCAGAACAATGACAAAGTACTCGTCGGCCTTATCTTCAACGATTTTTTTGATTGCATACTTCGTTGCTTCTAGCGTGTTGTCACCGCTAGAGCAGAATTGGGCATGAGCATGCATCGACTGTGAATAACAAACATGTTAAGAAAATTCGTCATATATGGATAAAAATCTGCTGCATATTCATCCTAGGAAATGGAATAAGTAAGTGCAATTTTATTTAATTAAAAAGTGAGGGAAATTATTAGTAAAATATATTATAAAATCCCTCATGTGCCATGTACTACATGTACATGTAGCTGTACTGCCATAGCGCCATGTTATGTGAATAAGGAAAACTAACTGAATTTTAATGACCACAATAAAACGAAAAAACCGGATGTTGTTAAGGCTCATTTACCCTCAAGAGCTTGCCTCTGTAATGCTAAATTTTTAAAAGCCATTTTCTACATAACTTAATGTATGAAAATAAATTAATGAAAAAATTGTTCAATATTCATCACGTTTTGTACTGAATCCAGCTGACTATTTTTCAAAAATGTGTTTTCTCCAGTTATTTTTTAAATGTTTTTTGAGAGGTTGTAGTATCATCCTCTTGGTAACATTTTAAAATAATTACCAGCTGGATGCAACCATTAAAGATATGATGAACAATGAGCAATTTTTTTCATTAATTAATTATAAAAATCTCTATTTACAGTTTCATACTGTATAATTATATTAAAAACATGATCCATAAGAGCATTTGGGTAGCAATAAAATGCAACTTACCTTAAGGATGTCCATGCGCTCTTTGTTGTTTTGCGGAACATCGTTTGCACGTACAAAGTTTGCATCGTAATCATCGCCAGAATGTCCAATAATTTCATACTAAAATACAATATCAGCTTCATTCAATATTTTATCAATTAATGACAATAAAATTAAATGGAAGTTAAATAACCGAGTTGGCTATTTTGGTAAAACTAATTAATTCAAAGCATTAAAAGTGTTACTTCTGTACTTTATTTTACCTAATGAACTAATGTAGTTTTGCAATTGCATATTTTGAACTTGTTTGATCCATTATGAATAAAATAAAAAGCTCCTATATGGGTTTGGAAAATGCAACTCAACCAAATTACTCATTGGCACATCAAATAATGGTACAGATCGTAGCATTACAATTTATAATTAAATGCAAATAGCATTTTTACCTTGAATTTATGCTCATATTTCTCAAACGCTTCCATAACCATCAATGCTGCTTCCAATATCCTTTCTAGTCTGCCATCGTATCCATTAAAACGATACATACTTCCACTGACATCCACGAGTAGTTTCAAACGCTTTGGAAGCTGTTGTGGGCTACCCGCCTATCAGAAAAAAAATATGGTACTTATAGATGTTGACGCAACGATGTTGTAAAACTGCATTGCCTTATGCTTATACCACACCTCAGGTTCCTGTTCGCCTCTGCGTTTGTAAACATTGTGTTCTCCAGTCAAGCCTTCCACTATTTTAATATCATCAATTTCCCCCGTAGTCTTGTGATGGAGCCATTGTCTCTCCTTTCCTTTGGCCTGCAAAGTGTCTAACATAACTCGGAGAAGTTTAACTTGTGGTCGAATGCTGCTAGAAAGCTTCTCGTACTCTTCGTCATCGTATTTGGTCATTTTGATCTCTCTCAAGCGTTCTGCATGGGCTTTTTTACCCATTTCTCTAGCTGCTTTGATGACCTGAGAAATGAGTTTTTAAACGAAATTTATAGTCCTGACAGCTAAAGCGCGCGTTTGCATAATGGTCTATTACAAAAATTGTAACCCGCTTTGGTAGTGCAATACTCACTTCCTCGGGTACTGCTGCTTTATCGATATCTGATACTTGAAACACGGTATGTCCTGCATCTAATCGAAACGGTCCTCCCACACCACCAAGGCCTGCCGTATCTCGGCCTCCTAAAATTTCAAAATCGGTTATGTACATATTCTCACATAAGTTGGATCATCACGAAATAAATATACCTGTGCCACCAGCCCAAGTATTTCCACCAACATGGGGTGCATTTTTAGGGTCAATCTTTCCAAACTTAGGTGCAGTGGTACTCTTCACGCTTTTGCGATTAATTGTTACCTAGCGAATAAATATAGAAAAATACGTTAATAATTACATAAAATTTTGCAGAATATATAACTATTTTTTGCCAGTTGGAAAATTATTTTTAAGAAGAAATAATAAAAGTATTACCTGAAGGTGTCTTTGCTCTGCATCACCGAGCATTTGTCGCCATTCAGCTAAGGAATGCTGTAACTGGGCTGAACCGATTTCATAGAGATGTACCGTACCACTAATATCACTGACAATCACACCTCCATTGCCTGTGGGACATAAGACGAGACCCGTGTCCTGTCGTGTCGAAAGCCAAGCTGCGTACGGAGATGTCACTACAGGCCTAAAAAATAGCAATGTTGAATACATTAATGTCTGGGTGAATTCATTCCGATTGCAGACGTATATTAGTATGAGTAGTTTACTTTTCAACAGGGATGAATCGCACGTTTTTATTACACAAATCGACAACTTCCAAGAAATTCACGTCCATTCCTATGAAAACATGACAACGCATAATTAGTATTTTAGTTCTGTATTGCTATAGGTTATACTGTCTTAAAATTTCTAAAATATCAATTTCCATCATTATGTTTTTTCAGAATCACAAACCAAAAATTTTTTTAAAATTTATTATATATATTAAATAATTCCCCATTACTATTTGAGAAATTAAAAATTAATGTTTTTAAATGGATGTCATCCCAATAAAACTAATTAAGAATCACTGCTGTACCATACTCATTTTGTTGCCTACCTTTGGGATTAGCGTCTGGCGGAGCGTTTATTTGGGACTGTGCACGAATGAATGTTGCATTGTTTGGCTCTACTGCAAATGCAGAACTGAATCCATGTTTCATGTCATTTCTTAAATTTGCGTAGTAATCAGGATGACGTGCAATACCATAAATGTCTGCAGTTTCCTATATAAATCATAAAACAAGTATAGGAAATCTGAACATAAATGACAGGTTAAATTGGAGATCTAGCAATGACCTGAAATGGATTACCATATTTAGGTCTAAATCAAAAAAGAAAATTATATTGTAAACTGTACTTACAAAATTATCTGAAAGTCCTGTAACCAACGATGCATAATTATTTGGTCGATTAAGGGGCAATGCCCTACCCGTTAAGCTTTCTTTTCCAATGGCACGGGCTACTATCTCAGGATTCAAGGCTTTCGGCAAAACGTCTTCAAAAACTATGCTATTATTCACATCATCCACAGCATGAATAATTGCATTTGTGGTGCCTTCCTTTACAGTTACAATGTACTTTCTAAAAATGTATTTAAGAAATTCAAAGATACGCCAGAAAAATTTCCTTAAATCATAATTAAAACTAGTTGGATAATACTAACCTTTGATCTTCGTCTACAACAAGTAGTGATTCTTTGGATAAAGGATGGGCAGACACAATTTTAAATGGCAAATGTATTAAAGTGTATTTTCCATTCTTAATGTCAAATCTTTCAATTACTTCCCTATTGGCGATAAATAAGGTTCGTAAATAAAGGTAGTAACTATAAGCTTATATAAAATATGATTTATTAAAAATTTATATTCTGGCATACTTTCGTGGTCGATAGGTGAAGAAAACCTGATCCTCTGCCAAGTGGGAAGACAATATATAACTATTCTGAGTAAAAAAAATTGATACAAATAGTAAGACATGTTTCTCCAGTAATATTTCTATGGAAAATTAAGTTAAATAATTTTCTAAAATAGTTTTAAACCGGTAACAGATTCAAAACTATAATATACAGTATTTTACTTGCTATTTAAGAGAAAATAAATTCAGAAATAAAAAAAAACTAAACTTAGAAACTGGGAACTTTTGAAAATTTTGTTCTCAAAATACTTTGAAGTTTTATCACCTATGTATTATATTTATCAAATATATTCCTTCATTTTTCGAACTTCAAAGTTTATATTAACGGCTTAATCTGCATTGATTAAAAATGATTAAAACACAGCTAAACGTACTTCTTCACGTCCAGCAATGCGGTGCATAACTACCTCAGCAGTATTAAATAAGTTAAAACCCTCCTCGATTTTGGACACAGTTGCATCTGTAGTATTTACTAAGAGTTTAGTTCCAGTCTAAAAAAAATGATAGACACGTTTGAAATAGACATATTTATAACTCTATAATGTAGAAAAGATCAGGCCTTACCATTTCATCGAAAAGAAAGACATCTGAGGTATTCCCTAAAGCAGAAATGTGAATACGGGGCTTGAAAGTTCCACGCTTTATTAAAGGAAAGTAATTACTAAGGTCCAGGCAATTAACTACCGGCGATGTTATTTTGAACGAATACATTTGCACTGGATTTGATGTGGCTACGTGCACACTTAATTCTGTGTGAGACTTGTCAGAAGTTTCTAAAGAAAAATTACAAAAATGTTATTTGCATTCATTGTAACAAAAAATGTTACAAAAATGTTCAATGATATATCGCCTCACCTTGTGTTATGGCAACATTAGAAACAATGTTCGTATAATGCATTGGTAGTTTCCAAGAATAATGTAGCTCACTGAATTTTGACGATCTGTGATCAATTTTTTCAAGTGCCACAGTGCTTGTCTTTACCATGTTTGGGCCCTGGTAATTGAATAAGAATAGCAGATTTTTAACCATCATTCACCTCAAAAACTATAATTTTGTCCACATTTTATTTATAATAAATATTCATTTTCATTAATGAGTCAAATTGTTATACAAATCCATTCATGAAGTGGTAAATTAAATCCATTTATTTTGCATTATTTTTTGACAAATTAATTGAAATGCAAAGGTTCCTACCTTTAATTGAAGTGGGCTTTCTTTAATGGCGATGTCGATATTTTCAAAAACCCTGTCTGACTTCTTCCATTTAGCTTCTAACTTAATATCTTCCAATTCATACCTCAAATGGCAAACAACAGAATAAAATAAATTTCGTCTAGCCTGATATACAAGTATAAAATATTGGGTAGGAATTTTTTGCGTTTATTTAAAACAAATGTTTAGCAGTTAATTAAATCTTTAATTTATATTTGTCGGAAATAAAAGTTACAAAATTTTCAAAGATTGAATTAAAATTCTTATTTCGACGCTTGTGTTTACAAACAAGTTTGAACATAAACTCATTTAAACATTGATAACAAAATTAAAACATATAATAATAATGTTCTATCCCTTTGTTATTTAGTATTGTATAAAAATGGTTGAAAATTAGTATAGCAAAACCTGTGAATAGCCCAAAACACTGAGATGCAAAAGTTGTGCTATTTGAAGGGATGCGCTATTTAAAGGTGTAATTTTGTTGTACATGTATAAAATCGATCCGTGCCGACTGCGAGCTATTTAGAAGCTCGCTATTCATAGGTTTTTACTGTGTTGAATCCCTTGTTGGGGGGCAAACCATGCTTACACGCTTGTACGCAGGGGTAGCCGCAAGTTATATTAAAAAAGCTTTTATAAGAATTTAAGAAATTGAAACGCATCGTGTAATATGTTAGCTAGTTCAAGAATGATGTATTCGACAATAATATTAGTAGTGCTTTTTCTGATGTTAAAAAGTTTGGGGTAAGTACATAATTTCATGATTAAAAACGCTACATTTTCATTTATCTGATTCAGAAGCGTTTATGACAGAGTGCAAAATAAATGCTTCAAAATTTACTTCTAAAAAATTGTTCAGTTAGAAAAATTAGGTGTAATGATGACGTATTATGTGCAGTAATCGTATGAGTGACAAGTACAAGTTCAATTGAGACAATGGAACGTAGTCGTCGATTGTTGAAAATAAGTGCATCAAAAACTAAGAAGCATATTCGATCTCAAGTTATAATACTAATACATCTTTATTTTTAATAGACTACAATATAAACTTACTCTGAGGATAAGTGAACTTCTGGAATAACGACACCAAATGGTATACCGTGCTTTTTCAGCACTTTTTGCAGAGTTTCGACTGTCTCCTTGCCATAGGAATCAAAGTCGAATATGTTTCTTATGACGGATGATAAGGAATCGTTAGGATATTTCTGTAAATAATATGGTCGAATCATTTAAGATATTCCCAAACATGTTTACGAATTGCTAATTACAAGTACATATCAAAACGCGTACTAGAAAACAATAAGCATTGATCAACAAAACTCCATCTTGCTGTACATAATGCTTTAGATTGATAAAGCGTAAAGTATTGCATACCTGCATATGTCGCACAACATTGACAGCTTCACGAATGGAATATGGATATGTAAGAAGTCCCGAATCTGCCATAGTCCGTAGCTCACCGAAAGCCCGTGTTAACTTTGCCAGCACATTTTCAGAAACATCTGGTCCGTATTGTCTTAGCATAGCCATTTCGGAATAAAAGTCTGGGTTATCAATTGGATGGCAAGCGAAAATATCTCCTGTGAAAAAAAAAGTTCTACGTTTTAGTTTTGTTGACTGGATCTCGTTGTATTCAAGAGAATTCGAGAATCTACCCAGTGCTCGGTAGAAATCGTTTCCCAGAAACGGAAATCCGGGGCGATTTGCTAATACGATTAAACGAAAATCTGGATGCATGATGACGTATTTTTCTTTCTCAGACGCAGGGATTTCGTTTTCTAAAAATTCAAAAAAAAATGGCAATATTACGATGCTGGATCCGATGCTGTTTGTTTATGAAAACCGTTGACATTAAAAATTCGATATATAAATGAAAAAAACTTGCCAAAATTCTGCTTGAGGACGCGGCGACCATCTGAAAGCAACATTTCCCCTGACTCAAGTAAGGTCTTGAGAATGCAAACCACGTGTGCCGGTGCTTTATCAGCTTCGTCTACGACCAAAATATGCCCCAATTTCAGTGCTCGCACTAACGGCGAATCTTCGTAGACAATGACACCACCTTGCACAGTTGGTTGCAAAGTGAGAGTCTGGATTGTTGTATCACGGTGCAGTTGGATATATTCTCTCGGTCTATTCAAAAGCTGCAAGAAGCGGTCGGCTATTTTGTTTTTTCCTACTCCTTGGTTGCCGATGAGCAAGAGGTGTTCTCCAAGGAGAAAATCCTTCAACATACTTTCCATTGCAGATAAATGCTAAACAATATAAACTCGACGATCATTAACTGATTTGCATAAAAAAATATATGAGCTCTATATCATTATAATCTTATAATGATTGATGTTTTACATTTTTTCATTTCTTCAGGAAAAATGCAAAGCTATGGAGACATTTTATAATGTTGAAAACGTAATTGTCAAGGCTGTATCTTACAAGAATATCAAATATTACAACATGAATTCAAATGTCTATCATCACTACGCTTTTTAAGGTGATCGACTAGCAATTATTATTGTCTTGGTGTATGTGTTGATTGCCACCTTTTAGGGGCGGCGCCATCACCACCATTGCCTAATGCAAAATTTTCACGTGGAATTGCAAAATTGTCTAAGTGATCCTATTCAGATTTTATTCCAAATTAAACCCACTTAAGTTTTAGAATGAAACTTACTTGAGGTATGTCGTAGAAGACGACATCGGGCACTTTACTCGGTGATTTAGTAAGGTAAAGTGGTACACTTGTTTGACCGATTCGAACAACACCGTTTTTTATTTCACCTAGCAAAAGTTCAAATGTAAAAAAAATCCGCTTTTACTGGAATTTTTTTTTATTAATAATAACGAAAAATTACGTACTTGTGATTGCTTCATCAGATTTGTCGTTGAACTGCTGTCCAACGTTTGCTTCTTTATCAGCAAATTGTTGCAATACTGAATCAAAAGCTGTTTTTGTCAATGTAGGAAGAAACCTAAGAGAAAACCATTGTATAACTTCTGCATCATATAAGCTCACCAGGACATAATGATACATACATTTCACAAATAAACAAAAATAAGGATCAATATATTGGATTATTTTCTGACTTTTACAAAAATATTGTGTATGTATAATGTAGTCCTGTCCATATGTAAACTGTATATAACAAATGATTTACTTACCTCGATAGACAGGCATTTTGCACTAAATGATTAATGGAATCATCCGTGTAAGAGTTAATTCGTCGACAAAGCCGTATAAGTTGCCTGGTGGATAAAGATCCTGATAGGGACTTGAGCTGTTATGTTTTTAATCAAATTATTACATGAGACTGTTATTTTTTTTCACAAAGCATGACGACAAATAATGTTTATTTTATTTCTAATACTTACTGCAGGATCAGTGGAATTACGGAGCATGTGTGTAACATTCAATAAATTCTGCACTTTGTTACACACATTGATTCCCTGCAGGAAATAGTTTTTAAGACATTCCCAGTAAGAAATCAAAATAATTTGTACAAAAAAAATTCCAAATGCAGTTAAAAGAAAAATTACCAGTTGTTTGAAAATGTATAGCTCTTCTTTAAGTTCTAGTTGCCTTAAACGATGGTACATAAACAATGACAGCAGTTCAGCATCTAACCAACGTTTGCTATGTCCACCACTTGTTTCAGGTGGTTCAGCAAGCGCAATGATTCGAAAACTTGGATGAATACACTTCAAACCACTAAAATTTATGCAAAGAAAGTTTTTGAAAAAAAAAATATAAGTTGGCTTAAAGTCATTAACGTAAAACTGTCATCTGAAGAACGATCACGAAATCAAATATTGGATATAATTCAAGAGGCGTTTTAGGATCTCACCGTGAAGTCATAGTTTCATCACTGTAACTATTTTCCTCTTTTAGTTTATTGTATTTTGTTTGAGCAAGTAATCTTGTTCCATCGTATAAATGGATCTCTCGATCATGGCATAATCTGTTTTAATAAAAAAAGCAGCGCAACTTATTATATGTACATGTACATTAGATTGAAAAATATTAAGGGGGAACTGAACTGCATGTTTTGCTATAGGGAAATTTTAAAACATACTTTTAAAAAAACTACTAGTTATAATACAAAAATAAAAATTGATAAAAATGCAGTATTTTTGTAG